>SEYY01013511.1:0-27500 GCA_009176605.1 Armadillidium nasatum
CCACTGATGGTACAAAAGGAATCACGTTGGAACTGATACTGGTCAGTCGCCATGTGATACAGATCCAAAGGACTCCTCCACCACACTCGGGCGTAGGGTTAACAGGTCAGTTCCCTCGTAACCACAGGTCAAAAACTAAATTACCACATACCGTGGAATAATTTGTATAATTTACTCCTGCTAATGAGGATTCGAACCCTGACCTCTAGATGTAAGCCATTGCGTTAACCACTACACCACTGATGGTACAAAAAGGAATCACGTTGGAACTGATACTGGTCAGCCGCCATGTGATACAGTCCAAAGGACTCCTCCGACCACACTCGGGCGTAGGGTTAAAAGGTCAGTTCTATCCTCGTAACCACAGGTCAATAACTAAATATAATCACCACATACCGTTGAATAATTTTTATAATTTTACTCCTGCTAATGAGGATTCGAACCCTGACCTCTAAGATGTAAGCCATTGCGTTAACCACTACACACTGATGGTACAAAAAGGAATCACGTTGGAACTTCTCATGATCATCCGCCATGCCTCCATCCCAAACGGACTCCTACGGCCACACTCGGGCGTAGGGTTAACAGGTCAGTTCTATCCTCGTAACCACAGGTCAATAACTAAATAATAATCACCACATACCGTGGAATAATTTGTATAATTTTACTCCTGCTAATGAGGATTATTGAACTGCGGTCTCTAGGATAGAACTGACCTGTTAACCCTACGACCGAGTATGGTCGGAGGAGTCCTTTGGGATGGAATCATGGTGGATGATCAATGGAAGTACCATCAGTGGTCAAGTGGTTAGGCCAATGTCTTACCATCTTAGAGTTCAGGGTTTGAATCTTCATCAGCAGTATATATAATGTAAATTTTATTCCATGGTTTATGTGGTAATTATATTTATTATTGACCACGAGGATAGAACTGTGGTGTGGTCGGAGGATTATATCACATTAGTTCCAACGTGATACCATCAGTGGTGTAGTGGTTAACGCAATGGCTTACCATCTTAGAGGTCAGCGTTCGAATCCTCATTGGCAGGAGTAAAATTATAAAAATTATTCCACGGTATGTGGTGATTATATTTAGTTATTGACTTGTGGTTACGAGGATGGAACTGACCTGTTAACCCTACGCCCGAGTGTGGTCGGAGGAGTCCTTTGGATCTGTATCACATGGCGGTGACCAGTATCAGTTCCAACGTGATTCCTTTTTGTACCATCAGTGGTGTAGTGGTTAACGCAATGGTTACCATCTTAGAGGTCAGGGTTCGAATCCTCATTAGCAGGAGTAAATTATACAAATTATTCCACGGTATGTTGTGATTATATTTAGTTATTGACCTGTGGTTACGAGGATGAACTGACCTGTTAACCCTACGCCGAGTGTGGTCGGAGGAGTCCTTTGGATCTGTATCACATGGCGGCTGACCAGTAGCAGTTCCAACGTGATTCCTTTTTTACCATCAGTGGTGTAGTGGTTACGCAATGGCTTACCATTTTAGAGGTCAGGGTTCGAATCCTCATTAGCAGGAGTAAGATAAAAATTATTCCACGGTATGTGGTGATTATATTTAGTTATTGACCTGTGGTTACGAGGATAGAACTGACCTGTTAACCCTACGCCCGAGTGTGGTCGGAGGAGTCCTTTGTAGCTGTATCACATGGCGGTTGACCAATAGCAGTTCCAAAGTGATTCCTTTTTGTACCATCAGTTGGTGTAGTGGTTAACGCAATGGCTTACCATCTTAGAGGTCAGGGTTCGAATCCTCATTAGCAGGAGTAAATGATACAAATTATATTCCACGGTTTATGTGGTAATTATATTTAGTTATTGACCTGTGGTTACGAGGATAGAACTGACCTGTTAACCCTACGCCCGAGTGTGGTCGGAGGAGTCCTTTGGATTGTATCATGGCGGTGACAGTATCAGTTCCAACGTGATTCTTTTTTGTACATCAGTGGTGTAGTGGTTAACGCAATGGCTTACCATCTTAGAGGTCAGGGTTCGAATCCTCATTAGCAGGAGTAAATGATACAAATTATATTCCACGGTATATGTGGTAATTATATTTAGTTATTGGCCTGTGGTTCCGAGGATAGAACTGACCTGTTAACCCTACGCCCCAGTGTGGTCGGAGGAGTCCTTTGGAGTTGTATCACATGGCAGTTGACCAGTAGCAGTTCCAACGTGATTCCTTTTTGTACCATCAGTGGTGTAGTGGTTAACGCAATGGCTTACCATCTTAGAGGTCAGGGTTCGAATCCTCATTAGCAGGAGTAAAATTATAAAAATTATTCCACGGTTATGTGGTGATTATATTTAGTTATTTACCTGTGGTTACGAGGATGAATGACCTGTTAACCCTACGCCCGAGTGTGGTCGGAGGAGTCCTTTGGATCTGTATCACATGGCGGTTGACCAGTAGCAGTTCCAACGTGATTCCTTTTGTACCATCAGTGGTGTAGTGGTTAACGCAATGGCTTACCATCTTAGAGGTCAGGGTTCGATCCTCATTAGCAGGAGTAAAATTATACAAATTATGGTATATATATATATATTATATATATATATATATATATATATATATATATATATATATATATATATATATATATATATATATATATATATATATATATATATATATATATATATATATATATATATATATATATATATATATATATATATATATATATATATATATATATATATATATATATATATATATATATATATATATTTATCTATAGTTCATCATCACACCGTCCAACCAGTAGGCTGGTGCTGTCAGTGTACTCCTCCAGAATCTGTTAGTCCTGTGTGAGGACAGCCTTGGTACTTGAGCACTTCATTTTACGTAGCGGCTTGCTGGGCCTGTCGCTACACTTCCATTGTTTCCTATGAGAGAAATTCTATGGAAGAAATTTTAACAATTGAGGAGGTTTCTAACCCCTCTCAGCTGCTGAAGAAGCCCTCTTCTTGGGGTAAGATGTGATGCCGCAATGAAAGTTAATCTCTTCAGAATAGATTTTAAGTTGTATTGGCCTAAATCTTGCAGGTTTAATTTGAATAGTTTAATTTTGAATTATAAAAGGAATAGACTTAGACTACTTTTAAACTTCACACCAACTTACTTTAATTTAATAATTTTAATATTTGTGTTTAAAATTTTTTTTTTTCCGAAATGCAAATTTGTTTACATGTTTCAAATTTTTCACTGACTTGAATCTCTCTTACAAACTCCTCTTAGCAAATTTCTATTATTCTTTCAACCTGATGACAACAAACTCTCTCATTTTTTTTTTCTCTTCCAATAATTTCTTTTCTGGTTTCTTCTTTCCATACTGATTTCATCGCAACATGCTCGAACAAATCCAGATCAATAACAATATATATATATATATATATATATATATATATATATATATATATATATATATATTATATATATATATATATATATATATATATATATATATAATAATATATAATAGATAAATGTAGAAATATCCAAAATATTTAATTAAATTGAAAAATATATCGATATATATCGAAGTACATCGTGTGTAAGCCTAACTAATTTCGTAATGTCGTGGTATCTGACACATAGTCGATGTATGTACGGTAAATGCGTTTTAGTCGCCGTGAGCGAGGTGGAAAAAGATATGTCGTGAAAACGTAATATAGCCGCGTATGTGTTGTGTGTGTGTGTGTGTGTGTGTGTGTGGTGTGCGGAGTGCGTGCTTACCCTGATCTAGCTGATCTCGACGATCTTAGTATTTTTTATTTTGCTTTGTATTGTTTTGTTTCTATGTTTTTAGTGCTTTTTTAATGTTTTTTTATTATTTTAATGTTTTTTTCTTTATTTTTTTTTTTCTTGTTTTTAATATTTTTGAATTTTATTTTTAACAAAAACTTTGTTTTTGTTTTTATTTTCTTTTTTTCTCTTAATATTTATATAATTTTTAACAAAAACTTTGTTTTTTTTTTTAATTTTCTTAATTTTTCTTTTAATTTTTGTATAAAAACAAATTATTTACGATGTTTTCGTGAAAATACATAGACGCTGTGGACCCTCTAGACCCTCTAGAGCCTCTGACCCTGCCGGCACAGAGGTGCTAGGACTAGCATACCTAGCATACCCTTGCAGCGGGGGCCTCTACAGCCTCCTCAGCCTCCTCAGGGTGCTGAGGGTATAAGTTTTCACTAAAAAATATCATAATATTTTAATTTTTTTCTCTATTTTAATGTTTTTTTAATTATTTTAATGTTTTGTTTTTTTATAATGTTTTTTTCTCTATTTTAATGTTTTTTCTTGTTTTTAATGTTTTTTAATTTTTTTTTAACAAAAACTTTGTTTTTGTTTTTATTTTCTTTCTTTTCTTTAAATATTTATATAATTTTTAACAAAAAACTTTGTTTTTTTTTTTTTTTTTTTTTTTTTTTTTTTTTTTTTTTTTTTTTTTTTTTTTTTTTTTTTTTTTTATTTTTTTTATTTTTTTTTTTTTTTTAGTTTCACCAAAAAATTACTTCGTTTTCTTTTTAATTTAGCATATTTTTTTTTATTTTTTTTTTATTTTATTTTTTTTTTTTTTTATTTTTTTTTTTTTTTTTTTTTTTTAGTTTCACCAAAAAATTACTTCGTTTTCTTTTTTCTTTCGCTTGTATATGTAATAAGCATGCTCGAAAAACCTTATCAAGATTAAAAAGGGCAAATGTGGTCAGAGATAAGAAAGTTATTATTGTAAAAGATGAAATCATTCGTTCGTTCCTATTGCCTCTGTAGCGCGTTGACTTAAGTACCTGATCATCAACCATAAAGGTCTCGGGTTCAATCCCAGCTCGGGCTCTTAGAAATTGAAATTTTTTTTTCTGGAGTTTGAAAATGTATGACTTAGAAAAAATTTGGATATATGTTCTGTGATGACGTCACTCATATGACAAATCAGTTTCGATTAATCGATCGGTATATTATCCGATTAATCGGTCGATATTTCATTCGATATATCGTTCGATATATCGAACATGAAAAATTGTAAAATCGTTTGTCCAGATAAAAAGCCGAGTGAAATCCGGGCTGCGCCCCGACATCGTGGCATAAAGGTAGAAGAAATGATGAAAATTGGTGAAATGGTGAAAACCCAAAAGTGGGGCCAAAACCCAAAAGGGGGATCAAAAAATGGGATAAAAAATGGGGGAGGGAGGGGGGGTAAAAAGGGGTTAAAAAAAGGGGGTAAAAAAATGCCTCAGGAAGGTGCATGAAAAAAAAGGGGCCAAAAGGGGTAGGGGGAGGGGGTCAAAACCCCAAAGAGGGGTCAAAACTCCCCCCAAAAAAGGCCTCAGGAAGGAGCATGAAAAAAATTGAAATTTTTTTTTTTCAGGTCCGGTTATCCGGTTTGAAAACCGGTCCATCGACGATAGTGCTCAAAATAATTATATATATATATATATATATATATATATATATATATATATATATATATATATATATATATATATATATATATATAATATATATATATATTATATATATATATATATATATATATATATAAATAATAAAATAATCGTCTTCCCCCAGGAAGGACTTTCGTCCTGTCAGTGGGATCTTTCGAGGAAGATCCTTGGGTTTCACGGGCCCACGGCGGATACCGCTGGCTGGGCCAGGCCTATCGCGGATGCCGGAGATTATTCCCATCAGTGGCAAGAGCACCCCACTGATGTACTCGTTTAACGACTGAGTCATTCGGAGCTAAGCGCAAGGAGAAATCACTCACGTTTCCCGCTCCGGCCAGGCCTCGAACCCTGGACTTCTCGCGTGCTATAGCGAGTGCTCGATCGACTGAGCTACGGAGCCGCTATATATATATATATATTATATATATATATATATATATATATATAATATATATATATATATATATATATATATATATATATATATATATATATATATATATATATATATATATATATATATATATATATATATATATATATATATATATATATATATATATATATATATTGGTTTGGTTCAGTGGTAGAGTTTTAAGCTGTGTTTTATTGGGCTCATATTTCGAAAATAAAATTGTACAATTATCGGCATCAGCGATAGGCCTGGCCCAGCCAGCGGAATCCGCCGTGGGCCCAAGAAACCCAAGGATCTTCCTCGGCGGAAGATCCTACTGACAGGACGAAAGTCCTACCTGGGGTAAGGTGAAAAAAAAAAAAAAAAAAAAAAAAAATATATATATATATATATATATATATATATATATATATATATATATATATATATATATATATATATATATATATATATATATATATATATATATAAGTAATATGACATGGGGTCCATCATACCCCTTACCCCTAACCATCCCACCCCTACCAAAATAAAAAAAAAAAATAAAAACATAAATTAATATAATAAATGAATAGATAAAAACAAATAAATAGTATTAAAAAATACTATAATATAAATATATATATATATATATATATATATATATATATATATATATATATATATATATATATATATATATATATATATATATATATATATATATATATTATATATATATATATATATATATATATATATATATATATATATATATATATATATATATATATATATATATATATATATATATATATATATATATATATATATATATATTTATGATAACCACTATAATAAATAAACCGTGGAATCATTATTTATAATTTTATTAACTGCTAGTGATGTTATAATTTCGAGGAATCGAACCCGGGCCCAAAAGATGGAAGTCCGTTGTGTTGACCACTACTCCACTGATGGTTCAAAAGGAAATAAGTTCTTGGTAATCTTCTGAAGTGGAACCTAACTCTAGGAATTCACGGAAGCAATTTTTTAAGCTTTCTTCTTCCTTCTCAGTTGCTCTAGGAAGTTCAGGATAGTAATAGGCTGCTTTTTTAACTGGTAGAAGTTGCAAGTAGTGGTTCTTAAATCTGCAACAATTTATAACCAATTTATTAGTTAAAGCAAGTCACTTGAGTCTACTCAATCAATTAGAAATTCTTTTTGTTCAATGATGTTGTAACAGCATTTGACTTACCTAGTAATAATTGAAATATTTGGGCCGGATGAAGCCTCTATTTTTAATGAATCCCAACAGTCGCTAAGCATGACTTCTCCTACATGCCTGCGGCACGCAAACCACAAAAAGGGACGGTCTATCTCCCTCTGCAGGCAGACACATGCTGCAGTATGCTGTCCTGTGATGTAAAGAGTTAATGAATTAATTGTTTAATGAACCTATACTTTATAGCCTTACCATTAGTCCATTACTTAAAACCTCCCCATTAATTGTAATCCTAGAGTTTGCGCAAAAATGATTTGTTGATTTGAAATTTAATAAACTATTAATATATCAGAAAATGTAATAAACAATTGCTTTGTTAAAGCTCTCACCTGTATTCGAGGATGTCGTGTCAAAGACCATGCCTATGATGTTTTTGTCGCATTTCCAATCTATGAGTAGATTTTTTGTTGCAACAGAAGCAACGTTACCATGTTTCAGACCCGCTTTTGTGGTTGAACTCGGAAAGGTGGTACACCAAGAATTTTATTTCTATTGACTCCGGATACTAAAACAGGTAGACAATCATCTGTGTCTTTGGAGTCCAGGGTAGCCATCGATTTTCCGTCCCAATGTACCACCATTTTTGGAGACGGATTCCATTTGTCCTTTATTTGTTTACTGATATGGAGTAGTACTGATGCTCGATATCGATGGGCTGAACTGGCACTTAGATTTATCTTTGAAACATCTCCTCCGCAGACAGAAACCATCATATGTACGAATGAGTTCATCTTAGTATTACTAACGTTATTCCTCACGCTCCAGGCAACAACATTTGGATTCTTGAGAATATCATGAGGAACAAATATGTGTTCACCAGATTTAATTTCCCTTCTGTGTCGCCTTTCAATTTCAGAGCAGGTTGAGCTGGGTCCAGCAGTCCCCCCAACCGATTCATCACTAGAACTGCTGGTTGGCTCAAGCTCAACAGTTTCTTTGAACATTACCGAATGGTCTCTTTTGGGAAAAGCTTCGTCATAGGTTCTTTTCTGCCTTTTCTCGACAACTTTTGCATTGACTTTGTCAATTCCTGAATAAGATGCTTTCCTGTCAGTTATCATGCTTTGCATGAAAGCAATGTCTGCATCGATGGATTCTTTTTCCTTTGTTGTTTTATGTCGTTTCTGAGCTTCCATATCTTGGAGAACAGATTTCTTATAAAATTTCATGGTAGCATCTAATGTTGACATAAATTTCTTGATTCCTGGGTTATCCAAATGTCTTCGATTCTCGTTGCATTTCATTAACGTCATATATTCACATGTGCTTCCTTGATTATTTTGCCAATGTTGTTCCTTCCACGTATTGTAGGAATATTTGCCTTCGTATAATGCTTCAGAACATTATATTATCAATTGCAAGAGATAATATATCATTAAAGGTTAAATCCTTAAGGTTTGCAAGCTGTCAAAGAATTACTTGCCTCTTTGTTGGCAGTTTGCGTCCCTTGATTTCCTTGTCATCGATACCAGGAGTGGTCTCTAATATCATTTGTATATTTCGATCATTATGCATAGTTTCCATTATGGTACATTTATATTACATATTAATCAATAGTAATCTAAAAAAAATAAAACAGTTAAATAACATTACTAAAAGAGGGTAAAATAAACATTCGTAAGATTTTATCACGAAAAATGTCTATTTTTCACAGTATTATAATTTCAAGTCGCTTGTGCTAACTCATTTGTTATCGGATTGGAGAATAAATTCACAGCGATTGTTTTTAGGCCAAAACCCGGTACTAAAAACTTAAACAGCTGTCCACGACCAAATTTTGTTTTTTTATATATTATATATATATATATATATATATATATATATATATATATATATATATATATATATATATATATATATATATATATATATATATATATATATAGGGAGAGGGCATAGCGCAGTTCGATGCGATGAAAGTACCCCGCACTGGGCTTAACACACAGGGTGATAGGGTGGGCTAGACCATTCCTTTTCACCCGTTGCAATTTAGTTCGTTCCTTTTCGCGTTTCATCTTCTCAGAGGGTCTCTAGTATACCCTTGAATCCCATTTCAGTGCCAATGCTCCCACCTGCCTCCTTCCTCACATGTATCTTACAAATTTACAAGCGGTTGCACTTATATTACACATTAAGGAAATCAAAATGGCGAAACATAAATCTACCTCGGAGAATCCAAGAGGGGTGGATTCTTAATATAGCCCCTCATCCCCTCCTTCCCCGACCCCCACTTGGGAATTGGTAGCCTCCGGTGATGGGGTTGGTGCCACCTAGACCTTACCTTGTTGCCGACTTGCCCTGGTGCACGGTCTTCTTTTTTCATTAATTTCTGCAACATTCGAGGTCTTTTTTCTAACACCACCTCTCTTTTTCTAGACCTCATCTCTTGTTCTTAACTGAAACTCAGGTGTCTGAGTACTCTGACAGCAAACCTACTCTGTTTCCTCCCACTGTCTCTATCCTCAATTTTCAGCCAAAGGCAGATGTTCCACGTATGTACGCAATGATGCTGACTGTCTCGTGTCTCTAATTTGGTGTCTTCTGAATTCTCAACTGTATGTCTTAAGACATACAGTTGAGAATTCAGAATTACTGTTTCCGAGGGAGGTACCCCTCGGAGTGTGCAAAATGCATAACCGAGGTGATTTTCTCTGTCATGGAAGCGTACATTCCATATTCTTTCCCTTCTACTAAACATAACAAACCTTGGTTTAACTCAGCTTGTTATCGTGCTATCCGCCTCAGGGATGCTGCCTTCAGGAATTACCGTTGTCTTCAAACTCCAGAAACTCACGCAACATATTTTATCCCAGAATCGTGCAAAATCTATTCTTCGAGATACCAAAAACTCTTTTCTCCTCCGCAAATGCAATAATCTTCCTGGTTCCTCTTCCTCTCGCCCTTTTTGTCATTTGGCCAAAAATGTCAACTCTAACTTTGCTTCTTTCTCTTTCCCTCCTCTAGAGTATTCTGATGGTTCAACTGCCGTTTTGCACCCTCTAAAGCTGAAGTGTTCGCTCAAACTTTTGGCTCCAATTCAACCTTAGACGATTCCAGAGCTGTTAATACTCCTTCAACCACCTCCAACTCATTTATGTCTATAATTGTAATTTCTTTTAAAGACGTCATTTCTACTCTCTCTGAGCTTAACACTAAGAAGTCGTACGGTCCTGATGGTATCCCTATTGTGGTTCTCAAAACTTGTTCATCTGAGCTTGCACCCTGTCTTGGTAAACTATTTCGTCTATGTCTTTCTACTTCAACCTTCCCTTCATACTGGAAACGTACGCTCATTCAGCCTGTGCCGAAGAAGAGGGACCCGTCTCAACCTTCTAACTACCGTCCAATTTCTCTAACCTTCGTTCCTTCTAAAGTTTTCGAATCTTAACAGGAAGATTTCGAAACATTTCAATTCATCTAATCTTATCTCTGATCGCTAGTATAGGTTTCGTAAAAAAAAGCTCTACTGGTGATCTTCTTTCCTTTCTCTCGGACTCCTGGTCCTCCGCTCTTCGGCATTTCGGTGAATCTTTTGTTGTCGCGCTGGACATATTGAAAGCCTTCGAGAGAGTCTGGCACAAAGCCTTAATTTCTAAACTTCTCTCTTTCGAATTCTATCCTTCTCTCTGATATTCTTTTTGGTCGTTCTATAGCAGCTGTTGTAGACGGCCACCGTTCATCCTTTAAATCTATTAATAGTGATATTCTTCAAAGATATGTTCTATCCCCAACACTTTTTCGGCTTTTCATTAATGACCTTCTCTCTATTACTTCATCTCCTATCCACTCCTATGCTGATGACTCCACCCTTCATTACCTCTTTTCATTTTGAAAGGCTCCCCTCCCAACAACAGATAAAAGACGCAAAGAGGATAGTCTTGGAGAAACTAACCTCTGATCTATCTCGCATTTCAAATTGGGGCCCAAAAAAACAGAGCTGTTTTTAATCCCACTAAAAGTCAATTCCTAAATCTCTCTACTCGATACAATCTTCCCCACAACTATAATATCTTTTTCGAAAACACACAATTCAAACCTTCATCTTTCCTTAATATTCTTGGTATTTCTTTTTCTCGTGATCTTTCTTGGAAATATCACGTTATTTCTTTTTCGAAACAAGTTCTAACAGTTGGATGTTCTGAGGCCCCTTCAGTATTTCTTCCCTCCACCCTAGTTGCTTACTCTGTATAGTTTTTTTTTGCCCCTGTATGAAGTACGCCTCATACATCTGGGGTGGTTCCACTCATACAGCTCTCCTAGGAAAGGTGGAATCAGGGCTTTTCGCTTATCAACTCTCCTGCTCTCACTAATTCTCTCCAGTCTCTTTCTGCCCGTCGAATTGTTGCATCACTCTCTCTATTCTATTGCTATTACAACGGACACTGCTCTTCTGAAATCTTTCGTTACAAACCTCGTTCATTGAGAAGGGTTCGTGCGACTTCTCTTTCTACACAGTCTCATCCTTTCTCTGTCCAATTCTCAGACCCCAGACTTAAACGTTATGCTCACTCTTACATGTACTCTACTGGTAAAGTCTGGAACACACTTCCTTTATCTATTTTCCCAACTTCCTATGAATTATACACCTTCAAGCGCCGTGTATCATGTCATGTCGTCCTTTCATTTGACCAGGGTCCCGACTTTCCCCCTAACACTGATGGAATCATAGTAGGCCTCTGAACTTTGCCCACCATAAGCGAAATATATATATATATATATATATATATATATATATATATATATATATATATATATATATATATATATATATATATATATATATATATATATATATATATATAATCTTACCATCACTCACGGGCAGAGCCCTTTTCAAGGATGGAGCATAATTAAAGGATAAAGGAAAACCCACCCAATCTCGAACCTCTCTCAAAATACTCTATCTGCCCCCACCTAACAAATCTTAAGTGGGCACAGACAGATGTACTGGAAATTAGGAGATATCACAACGTTTGTACCTTGAGTTGCAATGCTCACGCAAAGTTTAGGTGCAAGAAAGTCACCCCTTATGCTGCGACGGCGACGCAATAGTGGTGGAATGATAGAGGTCAATTCCCTCGAGCACCAGCCGTTGTAATACCTATAGTAAAGAGAGAGCGCGCTAACATCACCTCTTATAGAATTAGGGTCAAGGGAGTTTCTAAGTAGGGAACATTTTATTAGTTAGAAGGTTGAAACCGTTATCTCCCCAAATATGAGAACTGTACTCCATACAAGGACGGATACGACCTTTATATAATTGGAGTAATTGCATAAAAGAAAATAATTTAGCAATCTTAACAGAAATCCCAGGTTTTAGAGGCCACCTTGGCAACCTTTGTGATATTATCTTTCCAAGATAATTTATTGTTTATGTTCAGACAAAGAATATTTATGTTGTTCACAGGTGAGACGAGAGAGCCGTAGAAGGAGATAGGAAAGTTGAGAGAGAGAGAGAGAGAGAGAGAGAGAGAGAGAGAGAGAGAGAGAGAGAGAGAGAGAGAGAGAGAGAGAGAGAGAGAGAGAGAGAGAGAGAGAGAGAGTGAGAGAGAGAGAGAGAGAGAGAGAGAGAGAGAGAGAGAGAGAGAGAGAGAGAGAGAGAGAGAGAGAGAGAGAGAGAGAGAGAGAGAGAGAGAGAGAGAGATATACTTGAAGAAGAGAAGCAGTTCTAGAAGCCAAAGAGGGAGAAGATTTGAAATGCGTAGAAGAATGGAGATTTGAGTTGTCTGCATAAGAATGATCAGAGTTAAAATTACAGCTCTGAAGGTCGTTGATGAAAGGAAAGAATAAAATAGGAGTTAGAACAAAACCCTGAGGACAACCACAAATAATATATATATATATATATATATATATATATATATATATATATATATATATATATATATATATATATATATATATATATATATATATATATATATATCATGTACCTCGGTTACCATCTGAATGTTACTAATGGATTAAATTAGGGATTAAAATAAAAATAAACTATTTAAGAAATCAAATCAAATATTATGAAGGAAATGGAGGGAAACTAAGTGGAAAAGCAGTTTTCTGCATTTCAAAAAATCACTTTTAATGGAAAGCACCATATCAATGTTCTGGAAATTATCGGGAAGCTACTTGGCAAAATATTATGTAATTTTAATAAAAAATTACATAGTTTTATTAAGTAATTAAATAAATGAAAAATTAATTATTACAAGTTGATCTATACTATACAATGAGTTATGCGACGAGAGAGTTCAGAAGAGCAGTGTCCGTTGTAATAGCGATATTATAGAGAGAGTTACGTAACAATTCGACAGGCAGAAAGAGACTGGAGAGAATTTTAACTGTCATAATTTGACCAAAATCGGATATGTAGTTACAGAGATATAGAATATTAGCCAAAAAATGTAATAACGGTTAACTAGTAATTAATTAATTGAAATTTGGAAAATCAAGAAAAACAATGTTTTGTGGTATTAGAAACTGTGCAATTAAAGAAACTGAATAATAAAAAAAATGTAAGATAACGTAATTAAGTTACTTTTTTACCGAGACCGATACGGTACCTAAAAATATACCAATACTTCACTCCATCCCTAATATATATATATATATATATATATATATATATATATATATATATATATATATATATATATATATATATATATATATATATATATATATATATATAATAAAATTTCGTGTTCAACTTCTTCTTCCCGGAGTAGGATCTCCTTCACACACACAAAACATTAATACGGACACCCTTTTTTCTATATATATATATATATATATATATATATATATATATATATATATATATATATATATATATATATATATATATATATATATATATATATTATATAAAAACTAAATAATAGCGTCAACAAAAGTAGCCTAGGAGAAGCCCAGGGGGGCGGATTCCAAAAATAGCCCCTCATCCACCCCTTCCCCATCACAACTTGGGAGTTGATGGCCCCCGGTGGTAGGGTTGGTGCCACCAAGACTCTGCAGCCGGTTTGTCCTGATGCACGGTCTATTTTTATCATTAATTTCTGCGACAATCGCTGTCTGCACTCCAATTTCCACTTTCTTGAACATCACCTCTCTTCTTCTAGACCTCATCTCATATTCTTGACCGAAACTCAGATGTTTGAACGTTCTGACAGCAAACCCTATTATGTTTCCTCCTACTGTCTTTATCCTCAATTTTAAGCCAAAGGCGGTTGTTGTGCATACGTGCGCAACGATGATGTTTGTTCTCGCGTCTCTAATTTGAAGTATTCTGAATTTTCCACTTTATGGCTTAGTCTCTCTTGCCATTCTACGACTAAATTCATTTATTCTGTTTATTTATCTCCTAATTCTACTGACTATCCTAAATTCTTCGACTATTTAAACTCCACAAAAGAGCGCATTCTCTCTTCTTCTCCTTTCTCTGAAATCTTCATAATATGTGATTTCAATGTTTCACCACAGCCAATGGCTTTTTCTAGCTTGGATATGAATCCAACATTCTTGACCTTTTTCTAACTTCTAATCTTTCTCCTTACACTGTTAAACTCTTTCCACCTTCGATCACTTTCTTATCTCTATATCCACTTCTATCTCTTCAAGTCTTCCGCAGGAAAGACCCCCTTCTATTGAAAGGAAACGTTTGTGGCATTTCGGTGACGCAAGCTGGTCGGACTTACGGTCGTACTTCTTTGATTTCCCATGGAATAATTATTGCTTCCGAGGGAGGGGTCCCTCGGAGTGTGCAGAACGCATTACTGAGATGGTTCTTTCTGGCATGGAGGCGTACATTCCATTTTCTTTCCCTTCTGTTAAACCTTACAAACCTTGGTTTAACTCTGCTTGTTCTCGAGCTATCCGCCGCAGGAATGTTACCTTCAGGGATTACCATCGTCTTCAAACTCCAGAAACTCACGCTACTTATATTTCATCCCGGAATAGTGCAAAATCTATCCTTCCTAATTCTATAAAATCTTTTCTCAGTAGAAAATGCAATAATCTTTCTGGTTCCACTTCCTCACGCTCTTTCTGGCATTTTTGCAAAAAAGGTCAACTATAACTTTGCTTCTTCCTCATTCCCTCCTTTAGTATCTTCCGACGGCACAACTACTGTTTTACCTTCTTCAAAAGCTGAACTCTTTGCTCAAACTTTTGCCCCTAACTTTACCTTAGCAGATTCTGGAGCTATTCCTCCTCTTTCAACCCCCTCCAACTCAGTTATACCTAAAATTAGAATTTCTTCTAAAGATGTCATTTCTGATGTCTCTGAGCTTAATACTAAGAAGGCATATGGTCCCGATGGTATTCCTCCTGTGGTTCTCAAAACTTGTGCTTCCGAGCTTGCACCCTGCCTTGGTAAACTATTTCGTCTTTGCCTTTCTACTTCAACCTTCCTTTCTTGTTGGAAACGTGCGCTCATTCAGCCTGTTCCGAAGAATGGGGATCCCCCTCAACACTCTAACTACCCTCCAATTTCTTTGACCTCCGTTCTTTCTAAAGTTTTTGAATCTATCCTTAATTGGAAGATTTGGAAATATCTCAATTCTTCCAATCTTATCTTTGATCGCCAGTATGGCTTTCGTAAGAAACGCTCTACTGGTGATCTTCTTTCCCTTTTCTCTGACTCTTGGTGATCCGCTCTTCGGCATTTCGGTGAATCTTTTGCTGTGGCGCTGGACATATCGAAAGCCTTCGATAGTGTCTGGCACAAAGCTTTGATCTCTAAACTTCCCTCTTTCGATATCTATCCTTTTCTCTATGATCTTCTCTTTAATTTCCTTTCCGGTCGTTCTATAGCAGCTGTTGTAGACGGCCACCGTTCTTCCTTTAAACATACTAAAAGTGATGTTCCTCAGGGTTCTGTCCTATCCCCAACACTTTTTCTGTTTTTCATTAATGACCTTCTTTCTATTACCTCATCTTCTATCCACTCCTATGCTGATGACTCCACCCTTCATTACTCCTTCCAGTTTGAAAAACGCCCCACCCAACAGCAGTTGATAACCTCGAGAAGGGTAGCCTTGGAGCAACTAACCTCTGATCTTTCACGTATTTTAAATTTGGGCAAAGAAAACATTTTTGTTTTCAATGCATCAAAAACTCAATTATTCCATCTCTCTACTCGACACAATCTTCCACACAACTTTAGTGTCTTCTTCGAAAACACACAACTTAATCCTTCATCTGTTCTTACTATTCTTGGCGTATCGTTTTCTCGTGATCTTACTTGGAAAGATCACATTTCTTCTCTTTCTAAACACGCTTCTAAGAGGTTGAGTGTTCTGAGGCGCCTCCAGAATTATTTCACGCCACCATAGTTGCTTGCTCTCTATAGGAGTGTTTTTCGTCCTTGTATGGAGTACGCCTCACACATCTGGGGTCGTTCCACTCATTCAGCTCTCCTTTGAGAAGGTGGAGCCTTTGACTTTTCGCCTCATCAACTCTCCTGCTCTTACTAACTCTCTCCAATCTCTTTCTGCCTGTCGAATTGTTGTGTCACTCTCTCTTTACTATCGCTATTACAACGGACATTACTCTTCTGAACTCTCTCGTTGCATACCTCCTCCATTGAGAAGAGCTTGTCCTACGCGCCTTTCTAAACAGTCTCATCTTTTCGCCTTTCTACACTGTCTCATCCTTTCTCTGTTCAACTCTCTAGCCCCAGATTTAACTGCTATGCTCAATCTCACAAATAGTCTACTGGTAATATCTTGGAGCACACTCTTTTTATCTGTTTTCCCAATTTCTTTTGACTTGCATACTTTCAAACGCCGTGTACCTGAACATTTTTCCCAACTCCGGTGGAATTTGCTAGGCCTCCATCCTTTGTCCACCGGAGGAGATATAAAAAAATATATATATATATATATATATATATATATATATATATATATATATATATATATATATATATATATATATATATATATATATATATATATATATATATATATATATATATATATATATATATATATATATATATATATATATATATATATATATATATATATATATATATATATATATATATATATATATATATATATATATATATATATATATATATATATATATATATATATATATATATATATATATATATATATATATATATATATATATATATATATATATATATATATATATAGGTCGCATTTTTAAAGACACAGGTAACGGAGGGTAACCCTTTTTACCTGTTAGGAAAGAAAGAGGAAAGATGGGAAAATGGTCAATTTTTACTGTTAATGGTTTACCTCAAAGGATAAAAAGTTTCCCATAGTCTTTCCTGGACATATTTTTGTGGTTAACCGTGGTAAAACAAAGGTTTCAACGTTCTTCTCTAGGCGTATTTTATGGTTTTGTGACTAACCACAGGTTAAAAAGATTTTCAGTTGTTTTGTGGTTAACTGCGGTTTCTTTTCTGATGTTTTTTAAGGGTAAGAGATAAGAAGGGAAAAGGAAGAATAAAGAAAGATTTAATATGGAATATGGAATAAGAAAAAATAAAGAAGGGAAATATGGACGAATTAATAATGTGTTACCTCATGACCATTCCATTTCATTTTTATTTATTATTTCTAACATTTTTATAGCATTTTAATATTAACATCTAGCAACATCTAGTGAGGATTCGTGTTCTGTATTCTACCCGTGTATAGTTTTACATTCTTATTTACATACATACTCTCACGTAGAGTACATATTCCTCATGGTATGACGTCATTTTGGTTTCCTTTATGAGATTTATTTTCTGGTTTTGTGGTTATCCACAAAGGACTTAACCTTGTGAGATTTATTTCGGGCCTTCCCTGGAAAAGGAGGAGGAATAATAGGAGAATAAAGATAATAAAAAAACAGGGGAATAAAGTAAGAAGAGAATAATGGAAAAGAATAGAAAAAAGAATAAATAATGGGGAAAAAGAAGGAGACGAATATCCCGAAGGTATTACCTCTGGTAAAGATCATTTTTATTTTTGTTTATTTTCTAAGTTATTTTTCTAGCAAACAATTAGCAACTTTATCACCATCAAATATTCCACCACGTGTGCATAAGTACATGCATACCTTTACTTATACCTACATTTCTCTAACCGTTACCATGATAACGTGACTGGATTATTATTATTATTATTATTATTATTATTATTATTATTATTATTATTATTATTATTATTATTAGTATATTATCTAACGAAGGACATCAGCTGATTGCAAATAGTTGAGTTTCTTATGACTTACTATCTTATCATAAATAAACATCTATTCTTTTGATTATCCTGTATGTTTTGTATGTAATTTTATTTTACCTAAAGATTTTCTTTCAAATATAATCATAACAGAGACTTTTTTGTTACAAATAGATATCAGCTCTTTTCATTACCCAACTCTCTCTATTTTCCAAAGATTATCAAGACAAAGACTTTACAGTATTCTCCACCTGTTATTTTCTCTGTACATACTTTCTACAAGTATTTACTATGATTACTTCTTCGTAAGTACTTTTTTTTACTTCGATATTTTTAATATTGATATTTTCCGTTTTGATATTTTTCTTATCTATATTTTTAATATCAATATTTTTCTTATCAATAATTTTCAGTTTCTACATTTTTTTCCTGTAAGAAAAAATTTTCTCTTATTTTTTTAAAATTTTTTCACCGACATATAAATTTATTCATCCTAATTTTTTCTAACTAAAAATTTTCTACATATAAAAATTTTCTCTAACTAATTTTTTTTTCACTAACAATTTCGTCATCGCAATTTTTCTCTAAAAAATTTTTCACTGACATAAATTTTCTTCTATATATGAATCTTACATACCTTAAAATATGGACAGACCGGGGTCCTAGCCCTGGCCCCGGCCCCGGCCCCGGCTAATCAGGGAAAACCGGGATTACATGCCGGGATTATTTGCAAATTATACTTTTTAAAGGTGGATTAAATCAAACTAAATAAAAGAATAATAAATTTTAAATCCATTACTCCTTCGTTACATACTGGGTTTGGCAAAATGAATGCAACATAAAAGAGGAGACAAATAATTCATTTACTTAAATCAATATTCACTATCAAAATCTTCTTGAGCATTTACATCATAAGTTTTAAAATTTGGGGAGTAAAATATTCAGTGACGTTGAATATGTAAACTGCTCTAAGATTGTATTTTTAAAAAACTAACATTTCTATATTTTTTGGCAATAGTTTGATTCTATCTTTTTGATTTGATTTCCTTACTTTGAATTCTCTTTCACTGGCGCTGGAGCTTGCTGGTGGTCACAAATATCCTCTTCCTAATGTTGGAAGATCATTCTTGTTTGCCTTCCACAAGGCAATAGAGTCCTCGTTAATGTTATTTTTTTCATTTTCATATATTTATTCAACTCAGTCAGAGAATAGACTCAGTTGAATTCGGACATAGTCCTGCATTGGCTTCTGATTCTTCAGAGTTCGCAAGAATAGCATCTTACGAAGATGAGAATCCAGAACATTGAGGTTCCTAAAAATTTTTAAATTTTCATTACTCTAAGTCTTTAAAACTTAATTTACTATCACTAGTATTTTAATTATAAAACTAGTACTATTAACTATTATATTTACCTCATTAGACTGCAATGGACATATTTCCATATCGTCTTCAGAAGTGAAATTGAACTTTCATTATGCAAAGTCTGCAATTTTCTGAAAAAATGCATATAATTATTAATTTAAGTTAATGTTGGCTAATCTACTCCTTCCATACAATGAAATTAAATTAATATACCGTTTTTTTTTTTTTACCTAAAACTTTAGTGCTTTTGACCTCTTTACAAATTTTAGGCAACCATGGCCAGAGCCCCGGCCCTAGCAAAATTTCAACCCTGGTCGATTCCATAAAACATTAAATTATGTAAATCACTTGAACGTACACAAACGTAGGTACACACATATGTACACTTACATTTTCAATAATGTGTATGCATGTAAACATTCTTCACCTATAGAAAATATAAAAATCATTTCCTTATGTCATGGTTTTACGCTGCTTATAACATAAGGCACGGCAAACTGAATGATTTTTTTAAGCAGATACAATAATGTTATAAATAAATAAGTCACAGCCGAAGGGTATTGAGACAACGAAAAGGGGATTAAGACTTATAGACAGCTTAACCAATAAGCCTCGGGCGACATGATTTCATGCCCAAGCAGCAATCTGATTGGTTCGTATAAGTAGATAAGAAACAGATGTATTTACTCTTATATTCCATCATAATAGATATGGAGGAGGGATAGTGGAAAGGAGACTCATTTATTTATTTATCTCTCTTTAAAATCCAATGTTGAAAAAAAATTTTTTTTCATCCGATTCTCCTGAAAATTTCAGTATAAATAGCTTTTTTTCCCGACAAAAAAACTCCATTCCTAAAGTTTTTACGAGGGATTAACCGTTAAAAAGTTCTATTGGAAATTTAGGCTATGTTCAAATCTACAGTGAGGCCGCAAAAAAAACTTTTTTGTTCTGAAATTTGGTTTGTATATTCCAAAATCTATTGGCTACAAAAGCTTCTTACAGAGTTTTGATGTGTGCATAATAATAAAAAAAAGTTATATGCCCTTACTTGACCAGGAGTCGAAATTTTTTTTCCAATTTTGAATAATTCACACCCTTGGACAAAAACATTTGTAAAAAAACTCTCTATTGAAAGTCTTTTTTTTTGGAGCATTATTAGAGTAGGGATAGTTCTAAAACTTTTATTTAAAACAATTTTAAAACCTTTTTGTTTGGTTCGAGATACAGCTTATCGAAAATGACCAATTTACAACGAAATTTCAAATTTTCCAAAGTTTGAGAGGCTGTATCTCGAACCAAACAATTAGATTTTAAAAGTGTCTTAAATAAAAGTTTTAGATCCATCCCTCCTCTAAACAATACCTAATTTTAAAAAACATTAAACACAAGGATTTTTTTATTAAATTTTTTCTGCGGAAGGGTATGTTTTTTTCAATTAATTTTTCAAAAAAAAAAAATTTTTGAACTTCTATAATCAATCGCTATCAGTAATATTCCCAAATGTTTTCTATTAATGTTGTAGAAATTGGGGTTAAGAAAGTACAGGGGAGTTTTTGGATCATTCTGACCACTATTTTACCACTTCTATTCATTCTCATTTTTGAATTTTAACCAAATATAACTTTTAAACCTTTAGAAACTCAGAAACACGTCAGAAATCGAAAGTTCTTAGATTTAAAAAATGCATTTACATTGTAAATTACAGCTCAATCGGTCAAATAAAAAAAATCACTTTTGACTTTGGATCCTTCCCTTAACTACCTTTTATCATTCTTCTCTTTCTTATTTCTCCCTATCATTCTCCCTTGCTCTCTTTCTCTGTCTGTCTCTATCTGTCTCTCTCTCTCTCTGTATATATATATATATATATATATATATATATATATATATATTATATATATATATATATATATATATATTGATCATTTACTCATGGGAATTTGAAAAGGATGGATATTTATAAATTTATATTCCGTAGTTCAATGAGTTTAACGATGTAATTTACTTTTATGAAGGTTTTTATGATATAAAATCTCTTCAAGGTACTGAAGTTATATTATAATTATACTGGATGACCTAATGCATAAATTAAAAGAGGATATAACTTTGACATTTACTGTTTATTCTCACATACGAATATTTATGGGTTTTTGAGAACTCAAAATATCTTTCATCAGAGCTGTAAATGTATGTATAATTATAAAATACTTTCCAAAAATTAAGAAATTTAAAAAACTAAAGTCTAAAGATAAACGTCAGTTAATCTTGTAAGACGAAAAATTAACAAAATGTATATGCGAGATTTTTTAAAATTTAATTTAAGGATATATTCCTTTAAATAAACCTTAGAAGTTAAGCTCACCATTCGAAAATTCGGTCACAATATAAAAATATATCGGGGCAGCAACAACAACAGCCTTATAGTCTATATGATCCTTAAGTTAAAAAATTAAATAATTATGAAAAGGAATTGTCTTGTATACTAAGCTCAAATATGGATGTTCATGAAAAATGTATTTTGTATCAAAATGCTTTACAATCATTAGTAGACTTAAAAGAATGAATCATCACAGACTTTATTAAGTAACTCAAAAGAAAAATCTTCACTTGGTATTTCATTACCACCTAATACTGTATAAGAGAATGGATTTCAACATAGATTAGAACAGTGTCTTCCTGGCAGATCTAGAAATAATGGAATTGCAATATACAATATTTTAAAATCTTAGATTTCATGGGATGATTCAGGATAAATTATTATTGATGAAGAAACAGTTATGGCTTCTAGCAGTTGTTGATCTAATATCGGATCTCACAAGAGAATGGAAGAAACCACCAATAACAGGATGGACCAAGATTAAGCAGGAACGTGAAGCTATTAATTTCCCTATAAGCTTAATACAAAAAAAACAAAGATTATCAGATTTGGAAATAAGTTCATTTATCTCTAGGCTTGAAGTAACAACTCCAGGTAGTTCTTTTACCTAGCCATGTCAAAAATGAAAAATGTACATACCCTTTACCAAGCAGCTGAAAGTTTAAGAAGAAAAGCGAACTTGCTTCGTAGCTGGATAAGAACCCAATTTTCATATATATATATATATATATATATATATATATATATATATATATATATATATATATATATATATATATATATATATATATATATATATATATATATATATATATATATATATATATATATATATATATATATATATATATATATATATATATATATATATATTATGTTTTCATTTTGTCATTTTGTATGTATACATTTAAATAAATATTTTCTTTCATGTTTCTATAAATTTCTTGTTTGTTTATATATCATTGTTCATCAAGATCCCAAAATATATAGTAGAGAAATATCAATATGATATAAGTTATCGTCTTCGCTATAACGGTGTGAAAGGAGGGTTAAATTTGATGTTAAACAGATTTATAAAATAGAAAAGATATTGGGATCTAAGAATAAATGGAAAAGAAAATGTATATCATAAAAAAACAGTGGTTTCTGACAAGTTCGAAACCATATAAAAGCGTCAGAGTTAAGAAAATACTAATCATTCTATAAAGAAGTCTTGGAGTGTGAAGACTAATTTTACCTGACTCTTTTATATTTAGCCTTTATGGACTTTCACCCTAATAACGTGAATTGTGTCTTCATAGCTTCAAAATCTACATTACATGAACTTAAAAGATAAAATATTATTTAATTTCTACCATTCACCAAGGCTTTGTAAATGCATTTACATTCCTGATTTGTCTTTAGATGAATCAATGCGATTTGATTCAGAAAGTGAATCCGCCCTACATACTTTAATGAGAGACATGCCTGCTATTAAAGAGTATCTTGAACAAGATGTTGAAATAGTAGAAGCTACAGACTGTATACCGCTCATATGTAACCCTACAGAGTTGTTAGAAACCCCTGATATGGTTTACATATGTTCTGATATTGTTGATCAATAGTATGTTGGAAACTAAATAGGCCCCTGTCCGGAGAGTGGTTCATATACCTCATGGACAGAAAGTTCTAACATTTCCCAGGGTACATTATGTACCGTTGAATAAATTTTATCTCAACTCGGTTTGCATTTAAGAGATGTGGAAGGTAATTCTTATCCATTCACTAATGGTTCAGCTTTGTGTAAAGTAGATATGGAAAGAAGCTCCTCTAATAACAATAATAATAATAAAAATAATAATAATAAATAAATAATAATATTAATAATAATAATAATAATAATAATAATAATAATGATGATGATAACAATCATGGTGAGAGAAATTTTTTTTGGAGGCCATAGGATGCAGAGGGGTTATAGACTAAGCACTTATTTTGGCTAAATTACTGAGAGGGGCTTTGCCAGTATTTAAAACTGGAAAAAAATATCTCGCTTAAAAGGTGGTAAAGACGAAGGTGAAAATTCTACGTGGGTATGGATAATATAAACCACCATGAAGCTTTAAAACGACGTATGGCAGATGTCTATGATGAAACTCTTGATGACGTAAAACGAAAAATACGTCATAAAATAACGGTGAGAGAGGTTTGTCAGAAGATAACAAAAATGAACGCAAGACAATGTCTAAAGAGAAAGAAATTGATGTATTTGTCTTTTAGGTAAATACTCTCAACGAATTTCGAATATATATATATATATATATATATATATATATATATATATATATATATATATATATATATATATATATATATATATTATATATATATATATATATATATATATACCGTTAAACTTAGCATTATATCTCTTTATTTCATCCAGCACCCATATAAGCAACATGCACTTCACCCCTCCAGTCCTGACTGTTGTAAAAAAGAGCTACAACTCTTTTCTGTGAATCCTACACAGACCAGCGTAGAGGAAACTAATTATATTAGTACTAACCCTATGCACACTATCACAAACAGATGTACCTCTAAAGTTTAATATTCCTGATATTTCAATTCAGTACTTTGATCATTCAAATGTATTTATATATTTAAAAGTAAGGTTAGTAAATGCGAGTGGAGAAACAGATCATCCTAGCCCTGATGAGAAATTTGTGTATCCTGAAATAAAATTTTTATTTACTTGCTTTGCTCAAATTGAAGTATTTTTTAAATGAATCATCTTAGATTCATCAGCTGCAGATTATCCTTACAGAAGCTGTATTGAGTTCTTATTAAATTATTCAGACGACGCTGAACAATCACATCTAGTCTTGTGGATTTTACGGTTTGAAAGACATTGTAAAACACCAGAACAAGTGTGCTAAAAATAGATATAATACACACGAGTATTACGGTAGGGTTAACAGTGATATTTTTTCAAGTAACACTTATTACTCTTTTGTTGATATACGAATAAGGTTCGTACGATTAACAGCACCGTTTGCACTCTATGTATTGAGGGTAGCTAATGCAACAACCGACTCACCAAAACCTGCATTCCAGTTTTTAGATGCATTTTTAGTTATAAGAAAATTTAAATTATCTCCTCACAAACATTTAGAGTCTTATAATACCTGAATAAGAAGTATAGAGATTAAAATTTCAATTTCACCTAAGAATTGTCAAATATTAGTATTCCAAACATTATTAATGTTAGTTTACCACTGAAAGCAATAATTAGTATTGTAGAACATAATGCATATTCCTTGAATTTAAAAAAAAAATCCTCATTTAAGATAACATATTTTAGTCGTAGTATCATCAGCTTACATGTAAATGGACATCCTTATGTACGCAATTATGAGATGTTATGCAAAGGTGAACATTCATTATGTTCACGTCAATTTTATGATTTAATTTCTAATATTGTTTCTTGTAATGATAACGAAGCAGGAATTGATCTGGAGTCATCTGTGGAAAACAGCAACTTGTATGCTTATGATCTTACACCTAATCTTTCAGCATGCAACGGTTTCCATATCAATATTCTATGAGATAGAATGAGAGCGAAAAGGACAGTGGGAGAGGAGTGGGGTAGAAAGTTGGCAGAGAATTTTAAGGACAGGAGTAAGATGATTTGGAAGGAGGTAAATAAAGCGAGGAGAGGGAGTGAAGGGGGAAGATGGTGATGTGATGCAAGGAGATAGGGAGGTGGGGGAGAGATGAAAGAGACACTTTAGTGATTTGTTGGCGGGGCTGGGAGACGAGGGAGTAATGGGGAATAATGAGGAGATGTTGTTAGAAGAAGGCGAGAGTATTAGTAGAGAGGAAGTAAAAGTAGCTGTGGGAAAGGTGAAGAAGGAAAAGTCAGCAGGAATGGATGGTATATATGGGAGATGATAAGGGTGGGAGCGGGAGTGATAGTTGACCGGTTGGTGAGAATGTTAAATGTGCGATGGGGAGAGGAAAAAGTGCCTCAGGAGTGACAAGATTCTTGCATAGTGCCAATATATAAAAGGAAGGGGGATAAGCTTGTTGAGTGTAGTAGGGAAAATTTATGGGGAGGTTTAGTATCGAAAGTGAAAGAATTGACAAGAGAGAGAGAGTGGGGGAGGAATAGAGTGGTTTTAGAAAAGGTAGGGGAAGTGTGGATCAGGTGTTTACACTGAGAATGATTGGTGAAAAATTGCGTGAGAAAGATAAAGTGGGGTATGTATGCTTTATGGATTTGGAAAAGGCGTATGATAAAGTTTGTAGGAGGAAATTGTTTGAGGTTCCAAGGGAGGGAGGAATGAGAGGTACATTATTGAATGCAATTAAATTATTTTATGAGAACTATAGAGCGAGGGTGAGGGTGAGGGTGAGGAGGAAACTGACTGAATGGTTTAAAATGGGAGTTGGACTAAGGCAGGGGTGTGTTATGTCTCAGTGGCTGTTTAATGTGTTAATGGATGGTGTTGTGAGGGGAATGGAGAGGGAAAGGAAGGGTATTAGGGGCTGAGAAGTGCAGAGGGAGAATGGGAGTAAGTGTCTTGTTGTTTGCGGATGATGCGGTATTAGTTGCGAAAACTGGGG
The DNA here is from genome assembly GCA_009176605.1 of Armadillidium nasatum. Lineage (NCBI taxonomy): Eukaryota > Metazoa > Arthropoda > Malacostraca > Isopoda > Armadillidiidae > Armadillidium > Armadillidium nasatum. The sequence goes on from SEYY01013511.1 coordinate 26,706, forward strand.
AGAAGCTGAGAATGTTGGTAAAGGAGTTTATTAGGAAATGTGCGTTGAAGGGATTAAGGGTAAACTCAACAAAGAGTAAAGTGATGAGGATTGGGGGCAGGGATGAGGCAGCAAGAGGGGAGGAATGGGAGGGTGTCCAGGTGGGGGGAGAGAAATTTGAGGAGGTAGAAGAGTTTAAATATCTGGGAGTATTAGTTGTGGGAAAAGGAGGGATGGATGGAGAAATAAAGAATAGAGTGACGGAGGGAATGAAAGTGATGAGGGGACTGAGAGAAGTTTGGAAGAAGGGAAGAATATCAAAGGAAGTAAAGGTGAGAATGTTTGAGAGTATGTGTCTACCATCTGCAATGTATGGGAGTGAGACATGGGTAATGAATGCTCAGTTTAGAAAAAGATTAGAAGTTTTTGAGATGAAAGGATTGAGGGCTATATATGGGTTAAGGAGGGTAGATAGAATCAGAAACGAAAGAATAAGAGAGATGTATGGATGGAAGAGGAGAATAGTATGTAGAGCGGAAGAGTGTGTATTAAGATGGTTTGGGCATATGTATAGAATGGATGAGAATAGGATGGTGGGTACAATGATAAAATTCGAGATAGAGGGAGGAAGAGGGAGGGGAAGGCCGGAGTGGAGATGGATGGATTGGGTGAGGGAGATATTGGAAGGGAGAGGTTTGAATGTGGACGAAGGTAGGAGAGTCGCGGAGGACAGAGTTAGATGGAGGGCAGTGGTGAGTGGGGAGGGGATATAGAGTTTGGATGTGTGTGTGTGAGCGAACTGTGATGGGCACCACC
>SEYY01013512.1:0-15000 GCA_009176605.1 Armadillidium nasatum
TTCGGGTTCTACTTGGGTTAATTCTGGTGTTCCCTTGATGGATGCTAATATTATGATTCCCTAACATTAATTTCTGTAAATACTACCTACTTATGGTATTCTTCCTAACATACTGTTCTTGATCTGAAGGATTAAGAACAGCTATCAACACCTCATTTAACCCGATTTCTATTATGCCAGAGATAAATTGAAGTTTAGGATGACTTATACCTGTAAACTCAACCATTCGATTAGTTAGGTTATTTCTAAAAATTTTAGGTATGGTTACAGCAATCACTTTACAGATAGAGGTATTATTGTGAATTCTGGGACAAGGCAGTTATAGAAAGGAATAGCAAAGCTAATGTCTTTCCCTACGCTAGTTAGGTTATCCTTATCCCTAAACAATAATTCTCGCCGGGTGAGATCAGGTAATAAATTATTATCTTTGAGTGCAACTGCCCCTAAAATTACGTTATGGGTCATTAATTCTAATGGAACTATGAAAAACTTTATAGGTTTAGTGGTGAAGCCACTATCAAAAACTATACTAGTTTCTATATAAAACTTAATTGGAAATTTCCGATTATGCCCAAATCCACGTATAGCGGTAACTTCTGTAGATGGTTTGGGTTCTATGTTTTTTAATGTAGGCAAGACACCTTCAGTTAATAAGCTAACTCCCGCCCCAGTGTCTATCATGCAGTCTAAGTAACTTTTCCCTGCATCGAGTGAAACATAAACAATCAGCGGGTCAACGTCAGCTTGACAAAGATTTAAATTACAAACAATTTCAGGGTTGTCAGTTTCGTAAGTTTGGTACTCACGTCTACGTCCATTGTCTAAGTCATAGTCATTTTCCTCAGGAGCTTCCAGGTCATTTGCCCTCCCCACAGTGTGCCCCATCACTGCAGAGTTGGGAAGTTTCCCGGATCCCCAGGACAATTTCCTTCTACATGGGACTCACCACACATGGTACAGTCATTAACGTACCTTGTCTTGGGTTTAGTCCCACTGGCTGTCCAAGGATCGTTGGTCAAAGTCCTAGAGGAGTTTTCAAAAGTGCGGCTATTATTTCGATTTCGTTGTGGCAAAGGAGTCATTTGTCTAGGGGGACTGTCTGTTCGATTCCGATTATCTGTGAGAATATCTCCATCAACCGAATTCCGATTCCCTCGACCTCGATTCCTTGAAGGACAATTCATCCCCAGGTGCTTACCAGTACATAAAGGACATTTCATGGTTGGTCCATCATTCACTCTCCTTTCCCTAGGTATATTCCTACAGTCGCTCCTTATGTGGCCTTTGATTTTGCAATAGCTACAAATGCCATGTGCTTTATAACATTCGTCTATTACATGTCCCATACGTCCGCAATAAGTACAATTTTTATTTCTTGGTTGTTGATTAGAACCAGTCTGTGGTTCACTATTGCTAATATGTTTTAAGGGTGGTGTTTTTCTGGGGGGATTCTTATCCACGACCCGTTTTGGTGGTGATCTCTTCAACGTTTCACTCCACGAAATAGTTTGTGGTGTGATTTCGTCTATTTGAATTATCTCAACCTCCTGCCCTGGTGTTCTGAACTGAGACGAGGTATGCATCTCTGATGTTTCTATATTCTCAAATGATCTTAACTCTCGATCATACGAGTCAGCTAATAATACGAGTTTATCCCAAGGGACTTTCGTCTGAGTGCACATTTCATTCTGTATTATAAACTCTCTCAGCTTGGATTGTACGGTAGCTGGTAAACTAAGTATGAAGGCTGTGCGAAGGGATTCGTGTTCTCTCATATTCACTCCAGGAAAAGCCTGTCCAGCCAACTGTTCAAGTCTTAATGCGAACAAGTTAACATCTTCCCCAGTCTGACGTTTGGCAGAATGATAAGCCCTCAACTTATTCTCATTCCGTTTCTTTTCTTCTTGCTGGTACCATCTCAATAAGATCTCTTTAACATTCCTATATTCTGATTCTGTTTTAATAATTACTGTATATAATTTTAGAAATTTACCAGATAGGTATTTTTCTAACAATCTAACCCATTGGTCAGGGCTTTGAGGATATTTTTTCTGACAATATTCTTCATAATATTCAAGGAATGTTTGTAAATTGTCTTCCTTCTCATAATTAAATATCTTAGGTTCGAGTAATTTAGGTTTCTGTGAATTGTTTATCATGATCGTCAACAATGATACAGCCTGAGTCAATAAAGACAACTGCTGCTGTATTAAATCAAACTGATTCGGAGAAAGACCACTCGGTGCTTGTGCAACAGGAGGTATCCATGGGTTTGTTCGATATATTCCACTACATGTAGCAGTCACTGGTGTTGTAGGGGTCTGGGTATATACCATTGTTGTTATTGGTTTTGTAAATATATTTCCAGTGGTGATGCTAGTATTAGTATTCCTACTACTTTCAAAGGGTAATAGGAACTCATTAACTGAGGTAGTTGGATTTTGACTTGTGACCATTGGAACTATTGGAGATACATTTTCCGCAAGAGTCACCAGTTCTGTCCTTACTTCCTCTTTAGCTGTTGTGGTAATCACCCCATTGTTTGTCACTTCCATTTGTTTATTTAAATTTTCCATTTGCAGTGCCAAATTTTCAACTATATTTTTAACTGCATCTGCAGAAATCATATTATCTGCACTTTGTGTAACAGCTACCAACCGATCACTTTCATCACGTTGACCATCCTCAATGAGGGCGAGAAAATCATCTAGGTTCATATTTGAAGTAGCCATATTGCTTCTCTAGGTGTTTTCTTATTTTTTCAAAAAGTAGTTTTCCTCTTTCCACAAGAAAAACAGAACTTCTTAGACATATAGGTACATATATCTAAGGCCTGCCTTCCTATTTGGAAAGTCTATTATTTTTTTCAATCCTCTTGAAGAACTCACAATCACCTGTACAGTAACTGCAATATACAAGAGATTAATCACATACAAAACAGTATATACGCGTGTATCAGGTAATCACCCAATACACAGGCATACACCATTCAATAAAAAGAACAATTGAGATAAACAATACAAATGCGTTAGTATTCAGCTCCAAGATAGAGATATCTACCTGTAGGTGTCGAAATTAAACGAAGGTATCGGAAAACTAACTCATCCACTCACCAGCACATCAAACAGGTCCCTGTTCGGGCGCCAATTTTTGTGTATGTAAGGGGAAGTCAGGGAATGTGGGGATCTGAATTATAGGCAGTGTCAGTGTAGTGGTATGCAGGGGCGCCCAAATTTCCCTCCAATAGCCTAACCCCGATACAATTTAAATTAGTACTTACACTTTGACTGCGTGGAGAAGTTTTCACTCCTTTGGCTATTCAATAGTCAAAGCAAGGACTTCATCAATTCTTCAGGACCCGTCTGACGCAGTAGTGAGCTTGACGATCCGATATATCACAACACTCTCGCCTTGGTCTAGTTGTAACAGACACACTAATGACTTCACACACAGGTAAGTGAACACACCATTATGATTATATGATTTATTATAAACTTTAATAGCCCTCCCTATAATAAGTTATATTACTTACAAAAATCTTTATTTTTCATACATACTATGAACTATCCTAATGATAAGGTGTATATAATGTGAAAAAAAAATTCCGCCAGTTCTTAAAGAAATGACTGGACCATCTAAGTAGCCCCAACTAAAAGAAAAACCGTCACCTGGAATGAAGTGGTTAGTAATGTGTGTAAAGAGTTTTACCTAAAAGTTTTAATAATCTTAACTTTTAAATGTAAGGATCACTTTCAATCCTTTTTGCTTTGTAGGCTTCTAATTTATTTTCAAACCGTTTGTATGATCACGCTCACCAATGTTCTCCAATACTTTGATATAGAAATAAATGTGTGAAAACTCCAAATTGAAACCCTACATAAAAAATTAAACATAACACAATTAAAAAAATACACTTCTTATTATATTATATATTTATTTATATATATATATAAATTATTTCAATTTCCACATTACATTTGCTTTCATTTTACCTTATGATTGGAGAATATCTCCAAAAGGGTTGTAAGAACGTCCACTTTGTATGAAAATCGTCCAACCACAAAGTTTCAATACTGTCAATAAATATATAATTAAATAATTATTAAGCTTTACGATCTGTTTATTTTATAATCTCAAAACTTTGTCTTTGATGTTCGGTATTATAAGTACTTTAAGGATAATTACCCTTGTGGTTACAAAATTTTAATTTTGTTTTAAGTTTTTCTGTTCCTCCGGTACTGCTTCTTTTTTATAACTCTCCGCAATTCTCAGTTTTAGTTTTATTTTATAAATCCTTTAGATATACTAAAAATACACTGATTTTATAATTTATAATATATTCTTAATACTTGGAATTCTTTCATTAACTAATATTAACAATACAAGCTCTTAGATTTGACTGAAAAAAGAAAAAATAGTTTAGTATCCCTAACCTAACACTAATAATTACAGGAAAAGTCTCTCTAATAATTCGATTTGACCAGTGGGATTGAGACTCTCTCAGTCCCAATTCCAGTAAGGTCAACTCTCCCTTTATATCGTAACTTAAAATCAAAATAGTCGATTAATCTAAACGTTTAAACAATATCAGAAGTAAACTATTGTAAAATCTTTTATGAATTATAAAAGCTTGAAATCCAAATACAAATGGTTGGGAAAATTCAAAAATTCCTTCGTAGTAGCACAAGAATCGATTAAATAACCCTTATTCAAAATTATTCATGAATTCCTTGATTAATGTACAAGATATTGTTAATCATATAATAATTATAGCCAAAAACAAAACAAAATTCTCTAAATAAACAAATTATTAAAGAAACAATAACCAATTTATCGCAATTTATTTAACATAACATCCATTTCTTATTTACAGATTTACTTAATAAATTTGCACAAATTACAAACTTCAATGTTTTTTCCCATTAAAATTCTTTAACAGTTTTTTATTTATCCTTAAAATACAAATTAATTGTCAACTAATTCTTAATCTTCTAAATGTAAATATTAAAGTACAGTATGGACTTCGGTTTTATTTATCTCTTTCGAGAGTGCCTCACTTTATTCAGAAAGTACTAATATTAATTTTATTTTCTAAGTTATAATAACATACAGTGTGTGCTTCCGTTATTTAATTAGTACGCGTGTGCTTCAGTTATTTACTTTAATTATTTAGTCGATTGTTTTGCGAACATTACGACTGTTATAATGAAAATAACTTAGTGATAATAACTTCACTTAAATCGCTACGTATCTATATAGTTTTTTAATAATTACTGACTTTCTTAGTTTATATTTAACAATGTTAACTAATATTCTTTTCTTGAGGCACAATTTTAGAATCTTTTATTTTAGTTTGAAATTTTAAAGTTTTATTTTTCGAATTCAAATCTGGGCAACTAAAACGACTTTTCAGTATCAAATCTGAACGCAGAATGAAAAACTGCTTTGATTGTCTCTGGTCCAAAATTTAGCAACCACCGATAGGTGCTATTTTGATTCTTTTTCAGGTACTATAATTAGATTTCGTATCATTTTCTCTCATTCAAAGTACAAATTCCCTGTTTTCCCACGGCCTTCTAGCAACACTTCCAGATTATTCCTTTTGTTTACATTTTCCAAAATTTCAGCTGCCATTTGCCTTTAGAATCTTGTTTATTTTTATTTCTTATTTCTAATATTTCTTATATTTCTTTATTCCCAGTTTCTAAAATCTCCAAAATTTATATTTCCTAGGTCACCACCATTATAATCTAAACTTCTGTTATACTTTCACCTCAGGGCTAGGGTGGCTTCTACCACACCTCCCCTCTAAAGCTGTAATTTATTTTCTGAGATGGTAACAGGAGTGGATATTTTCCAAAGGTAGGCATCGTTCATCCCTTCTGTCTCAACCATTCTGAAGTTTTCATTTGATCTGTTTTTGGGATTTGTACTGAATCTTATCCTAGCCTCTGGACATCTCGGTGGTGCTTTGACTTCCGATTTGCACATCCATTCCATTTTCTTTCTTTTTCTGGTTGAAGATATAACCAAGCATTAACAATTATGAAATCAATATATGCCCTATCTCTTTTTAAAATGACTTTAAACTGACTTTATCTTTACGGGTTGATAACTAATTTACTTCAATCATGAATTTAACAATTAAAAATACAAACTTTATTTAAAATTTTTAAACTTGATTAACTTTACTAAAATTTTCAGTAACTTATAAAATGACTATGAAATTATCGTATTTAACTGAAATTAATTATTTTATTACTTATTAATTGAATAATCTATGATTCAAAACCAGAAAAACTGAATGATACTTCCTGTCCAATATCCGTTTCAATTTCTTCCAATTCCATCAATTCTCTCCATATTCTTGACGGGTCATATTTTGTATCATATCTCGTTACAACTATTGGGTCTTCTGAACTTCTAGCTTGTAATTCATCTTGAATCCACGGTTCCATATTGTAAATGGCATGATGTTGAGACACTGCCGATCGTTCATTTGTACGGAATGAGTTGAATCTTTCTGATTCTCAGAGTACTTCTCTACTAGGGTCTTGGTCATGTTGTAATTGGATGTTATACTTGGACACTTTCTCCCAGTTCACTCTAAACATGGTTTGGTTTTCCTTAGTAAATCCTTCAAAATCATGTTGGGAGGTATCACTCTTGTTGTCCTCTAAATCGTTTTCTTGATTAACTCCTTTTAGTTCTTCAGGAGTTTCATGCCACTTTTTTAAATGTTTGTGATGTATTTTATATAATATAGTATCTATACTGATGTTGAATGTCGTACATCACACCGTTTTCATGTGTCTTGATTACTTTATATGGACCATGATATTTCTTAGCTAGCTTATTTTCTACATTATGACCTTTAAGAATGTTTTTCTTGAGGACTAATTCATTTAACTTGTATGGTTCATAATCTTTCGGTGTTTTTTTCCAAGTCTTGTCATTTATCAGATTCTTATTCAAACTTGCTTAGGAAGATGTTAGCTGGAGTCTTTCCTAATTCTCAGTGATATGTATGATTGTATACTGCTACGATATCGGGTAAGCTTGTATCCCATTCATCTAAATTATCAATCATTCGAAACATGTTGAGTAAGGTCTGGTTTACTCTTTCTATGAGGCCATTTGTCTGCGGCATGTTTGCTACGGAACAATGGTGTTTTATCTCTTTAGTTTTCAAGAATTCTTAAAACAAATTATTAGTGCATTCTTTCCTGTTGTCTGATTGAATTTCCAAAGGATCTTTTAAAAAGGTTGCAATCATATTTTAAATGCTGTTAGTACCGTAGTAGCTGTTTTCTTGTAAAATCTTTTTCAAATCTTGTAGACACGTATCCTCAATCTGTCCTTTACGAATTTCTTCTGCTAATTGTTCTTCCTTTCTTATGTATTTCAATGATGATTTCCTGCTGGGCAATTCCTTGATTTCTTCGTGTTCAGTCATAGATTCCATAGTGGTGTCAAGAGAACTTGAATCTTCTGAACAATCTATTTCAACTTCACTAATTTTGTCACTTTCTTCCTCAGTGTCTATCTCAAACAATGCTATTTCTTTTACTAAATTCTTCTCTTCACAATTTAAATCTATTAAATTTACTTCTGTAACCCGTTCTCCAAATGCTAATTCTGGTCTTATCTCTTCAAGTAAATTAAAGTGTATTCCATGTACACTCAATAAATAACAGGTCCTGGCTCCTTCTGCGTTATAAGATATAGCTTGTTCTTTATTATGGTAGACCTTAATATGAACATTATAAATTCTGGCGCAGGCTTCTACTATTTCAGAGCTAACTAGGGTACCGGAAATGTTCATTCTGTTTAAATTTTGTCTCGTTTGCTTATTATCAATTAACTCATAAGTCTTCAAATTATTTCTTTGTTGACAGCGCGTTCTCGGACAACCTTATGAACTTTTTCATCGTGGAATAAGAAAAGTGCCACTGCTACAAATAAAGAGTTTCCTCCACCCTTTACCTCTTTTTCTCTAAATCGTACTGGTATAATATCCTCTTCAATTTCTATTTCTTCAACATTCTCTGGTACGCATGTCGATAAGAAATCGCTGATATGATTGAATTTTCCAGGTAGGTACTTAATGTCAAAGTTATATTCAGACAAATCTGTTAAAGTCCCTGCAATTCGTGCATTTACTCCCGCCATGTTGTGCAGATACGTTAGGGGTTGGTGATCTGACCAGATAACAAACTTTCGGCACATTAAGAATGTACGAAACACTTTCACCCCCATCTTAAGGCAGCTAGTTCTTTCTCTAGGGTACTATAATTTCTCTGTGCTGTTCCAAAACACATTGATGCATAAGCTATGATTTTCTGTTCACCCTCTTGCCATTGCTTTAAATATTGCTTTAAACACGCTCCAGCTTCTGTTCCAGAGGCATCTACATACAGTTCTAACGGTTTTTTACTTTCATAGTCAGGAAAGGCTAATATGGGTGGACTAATTAGAGCTTTCAATCTCTCAAAACTTTCCTGACATTCCTGAGTCCATTTAATACTTTTTCCTGTTGTTAACTGGGGCAAAGGTTTCATTAGCTTAGCAGCATCTGGTATATGTCTCCTGTAGTAGTTTACGCTGCCCAAGAAACTCTGAACTTGTTTTACTGTTTAGGGTACAGGAGCTTTTTGTATTGCCTCTATATTTTCCGTTAACGGCAACAAGCCTTCCTCACTAACTCTTGGCCTAAAAACTTTACCTTTCTTCGAAATATGTTGCGTTTTTCGTACTTTATTTTTAAATTGAACTCACGCAGCTTGGTTAAGACTTGACTTAGGTTTTCAAGATGTTCTTCAAAATTTCTCCCTAAGATCAAAATATCGTCCAAGTAGGCCATAACTTGGTTTTTTGAGAAATCTTGGATCATCAAGTTGACGAGACGTTGGAAAGTTGCTGGCAAATTACAAAGCCCAAAAGGTAATCGTACGAATTATAGATGTTTAGAAGATGTCGTAAACGCAGTATATTCCTTTGATTTTTCCTCCATGGGCAAGTTGTAGTACCCTTTTGTCATATCCAGGAGACTAAAATATGAACTGCCTTTTAAATTGTAAATGCAATTGTTTACAGAAGGAAGCGGAAAACTGTCCTTAACTGTCCTCTGGTTGAGAGCCCTATAGTCTATACAGACCCTTATCTTGCTATTTTTCTTCACAATAGGGACAATAGGACTACTCCATGGACTCTTAGATGGTTGAATTATTCCTTGCTGCTCCAACACTTTCAATTCTTCATCCATTATTTCCTGCACCTTCGGGTTAAACCGCCTTACTTTCTAAGGAATGGGTGTATAATCATTTAATTTAATTCGATGTTCCATTTTTTTAGTAAATCCCACGTCATTATCATCTTTACTGATGATATCTCGGTATCTTTCTAAGGTGTTACATACTAAATCTTTTTGTTCTTCCGTAAGGTCGGTTTGATCTAAATTAAATCTATCTTTCCAACTTATTTGTTGTTGATCTTTTTCCGATTCCTCCTTTTGAAGTTCTCCTATTTCTTGAAGTGTTTTTTCCATCTCTGATCAATTCTATTGTGAGTATTTCTAAATCGTTCTTATTAATTTTGTATGTTTCATCTCCTAAATTCATGATGTTTACGTAAGCTGTTTCTCCGTTGTTAACAGTGTTAGAGATGAATAATCCACTATTTCGAAATTTTCTAATCCCTGGACTTCAGTACTATATAGGTATGGTTCTTCAATTTGGTTAGGCCATATTAGTTCTACTTTATGTATATGTCCAGGTTTGATGTGGGTATTCTTCTTTATTTTTAATCTAAAATTACTAATTGGAACTGAATTGTATCTAAAATTGCATACTATGATGTCTTTAGTGTTATCTTTTCTACAAATTAATCTATTATTTTCAAAATCTATTTCTAAAAAGTATTTTTTCAAAAATTCTATGCCAAGGATCATCTCCTGAGTCACTTTACTACTCACAATGAATTGCTCTTTCTTTATCTGATATTGTCCTATTTTAAAGGCTAAGTTAACTTCTCCTTCTGTTTTTTCGATATCCCCATGGACTCCTGTCAATCTGATATTCGTATCTTGTAACTTTACATTTAATAATTTAGCTATTTCAGCGTTTATTACATTTAGTTGTGCCCCTGTATCTACTAGGGCATGTATCTTAGCTCCCTGTACATTGACTTCTAAATATAACCTTCTATCATTTTCTTTAGGTACAAGATTTGTTGTTAATCATATAATAATTACAGCCGAAAACAAAACAAAATACTCTAAACAAACAAATTATTAAAGAAACAACCAATTTATCGCAATTTATTTAACATAACATCCATTGCTTATTTACAGATTTAATTAATAAATTTGAACAAATTATAAACTTCAATGTTTTCCATTAAAATTCTCGAACAGTTTTTTATTTATCCTTAAAATTCAAATTAATTGTCAACTAATTCTTAATCTTCTAAATGTAAATATTAAAGTACAGTATGGACTTCGATTTTATTTATCTCTTTCGAGAGTGCCTCACTTTATTTAGAAAGTACTAATATTAATATTATTTTCTAAGTTATAATAACATTCAGCGTGTGCTTCCGTTATTTAATGTAATAGTATACAGCGTGTGCTTCAACTATTTCTTTTGATAACATACAGCGTGTGCTTCAGTTAATTAATGTAATAATATACAGCGTATGCTTGTTATTTACTTTAATTATTTAGTCGATTGTTTTGCGAAATTACGACTGTTATAATGAAAATAACTTAGTGATAATAACTTCACTTAAATCGCTACGTATCTGTATAGTTTTTTAATAATTACTGACTTTCTTTGTTTATATTTAACAATGTTAACTAATATTCTTTTCTTGAGGCACAATTTTAGAATCTTTTATTTTAGTTTGAAATTTTAAAGTTTTATTTTTCGAATTCAAATCTGGGTAACTAAAACGACTTTTCAGTATCAAATCTGAACGCAGAATGAAAAACTGCTTTGATTGTCTCTGGTCCGAAATTTGGCAACCACCGATAGGTGCTATTTTGATTCTTTTTCAGGTTACTATAATTAGATTTCGTATCATTTTCTCTCATTGAAAGTACAAATTCCCTGTTTTCCCACGGCCTTCTAGCAACACTTTCAGATTTATTCCTTTTGTTTACATTTTCCAAAATTTCAGCCGCCATTTGCCATTAGAATCTTCTTTATTTTTATTTCTTATTTCTAATATTTCTTTATTCCCAGTTTCTAAAATCTCCAAAATTTATATTTCCTAGGTCACCACCATTATAATCTAAACTTCTGTTATACTTTCACCTCAGGGCTAGGGTGTCTTATACCACACCGATACCTGTAAAGAGGCCGATACCGATACTCTATTTTTTTAGGTGCCGATACCGATACTCTCTAATTATTATAAGAAATACACAGTAATAAGATAGAACATTTGTGTACTGATAGGCAACTTAGTCATGTATTTCATATTTGGTTGTGCCCAAGTATATTTTATAAATTAAAATAATATCTTTTAGGAATAATAAATGCAAATATAATATTAATAACTTTTTATTTTTTGTGTTTATTCAAAAAATATTTCCATTTCCATTTTCCAGTAAGTATTAACAAAGTTTAGCTACTCGCTTTTATGTTTTAACATGATTACAATTTACAAGAAGATTCTTTAACTAGCTATAATATAAAGAATAAAAAGAATGAAAGAAGAGACCTCAATTAATCAGCAGAAAAGACAAAATATAAAAAACGCTATTATTCAAACATGACATAATATACCCCTTTAAGGTAAAGACATCACTTGATAGTCGAATTCAAATACCCTCAAATTATGATGTAAAAATATTAAAGTTTCACTCATATCTGGAGAGAGCCTGTTCTTTTTTGGAATATATATGTGGGTTTTTGGAGAGAAGTGTGTCGTTGTTGTTGATAATAAAACCCACAAACAAAGATGACACAATATCATTAGCCGTTATTTGGGTCTATTGTTCGTAAAGGCTGTTACCAACTTGTTAAGAAAAATGAAGCATCTTAGACTTTAAGTTTGTAAAAGGAAACACTTTCACAATTCACAGTTTATTCTTTTTAAACACACTTATTTAACATACAAAGTATATAATTGTACAACTTATAATTAAAAGGCACAAAAGTTAGCAAAAGGCCTACTAGAATGAGAAAGTTTATCACGGCTTTTAGAGAGCACTAACGACGCGTGCGTGTTGGATAACAGAGAGACGTAATCTAATGCAACATCGCTTTTCGAAGCTAGGGCTGTTATTTTTGCGGGCTCTACCAGAGGGCGTTTGGCGCTATGTTTAAAATAAAACAAATGCAGTAACTAAATGGGATTCAACTCGCTATATCACTACCCAGGCTCAGACTGGAAGTCACTAGGTCTTCATCCAACGGGAAACATCTGATGGCGGGTTGGAGATGAAAGGTGACTGTCTTGCCTGAGCGCAGTGACATAGGGGAGCAAGTGGGAGCAGAAGTAGAAGTGGCTGTGAGAGAGGAAGGGGGAAGATGGGAAGTAGACGAAGGAGCGAAAGGAAGTGGAGGAGTAGTAGAATGTGACGTAGACGGAGCAGGTAAGGATTGAAGTGACGAAGGTGTGGGAGTAGAAGAGGAAGGAAGATGCTGCTGCGAGGCGGAAGGGGAAGGAGCAGAGGGAGGAGGAGGAGAAAGAGAAGGAGAGGGATCGTTGGAAGGGAGGACTGCGGGCTTCAAGCGGTCGATTGACCACTTCGTGTTTTCCGGAAGGAAGGAGAAAAGTGAAGCATTTCGGAGATCGAGAAAGCACCTTGAAAGGACCTTGGTAAGGTGCCTCAAGAGGCTTCCTGATCCTGTCGACGCGGAGATAAACATGGGAGCAAGTGAAAAGATCTCGAGGAATGTAAGGAGTGAAAGAAGTGTGGTGTAAAGGAGGTGGGATTCGGTAATCTAACTCTTTCATTTGCGAAACAAATTGTTCAATAAAGTTAGAACCGGAAGCCACAGTAGAAGGAGGCACAGAGAGAAGACCATGAGGAAAGAGAGGTGCCTTACCAGTAACTAAAAGAAAAGGAGAAATGCCTGAAGAGTCTGGCATGGAACGAAGAGCTAAAAGAACTAAGGGAAGGGACAATAGCCAGTTTCCACCACGAGCTTTTAAAGAAGCTTTGAGGACGCGGTGAACCTTTTCTATCTTCCCATTGGTCTGTGGATGATAAGAGGAGGTGCGGAGACGATGAAAACCTACCATAGAAGAAAGTTCGGAGAAGAGTTCAGATTCAAATTGTGCACCACGATCAGTGATAACATAGAGAGAGACACCAAAGCGGGAGATCCACCCATGTAAGAAAGCGAAAGCGATAGCCTTAGTGCTAACATCAGGAAGCGGAATTGCCTCGACCCAGTTAGTACTTCGGTCTATACACGTTAAAAGATAGGAATAGGTAAAGAAAGCATGTGCAGAAGGGGGAACAGTAGCTGGAAGGGGTCCCACAACATCGATGTGAACGGTTTCAAACCTGCCACAGGGAAGGTCTAAGGGCAATATGGGGCTTTTAGTATGGCGGTGGATCTTAGCGGTTTGACAAGGGTGGCATTCCCTGGCCCAAATCCGGACGTCCCTGTCAATGTCAGGCCAAAAATAGCGGGACTTCACAAGACGAACGGAAGACTTGACCCCAGGGTGGGAAAGGTCATGTAAAGAGGAGAAGATAGAGCGACGCAAAGGTTTAGGTACAAAAGGACGAGGATATACAGAAGAAGTGTCGCAGAGAATGGATGTGAGGTGATAGTGAGAAAGAAGTTAGACTATCCTGGAAAGATGAGGTTTCGGGATCATTCTCCTAAGCTCGAGCGATGCCAGAGAGGTCAGCAGCGTCTAACATGACTGCATTTACGAAGGAAGGTGCACTGGGAGCAGGGAGAGGTGATGAAACTGGTTCGTCGAAGACACGAGAACAGGCATCTGCGACGAGGTTCTCGGAACCGGCGATGTACTCTACTGAAGAGACGTACTCGAGAATCACTGAAAGATGTCTCTGTTGGCGGTCTAAGGTAGCCTCACGTCTACTACGTAGAGCGTGGACCAACGGCTTGTGGTCAGAGAAAAGGATTACTTGTCGTCCCTCGAGGAAATCCTTGAAGTGCAGCACCGAGAGGTAGGCAGCCAAGAGTTCTCTGTCGAAGGTTGAATAGCGTCGTTGAACGTCGGAGAACTTCTTAGAGTAAAAGTCGACTGGTATTGGCACTCCGTCTACCACCTGGTGTAGGGCAGAGCCCGCGGCAACCTTACTGGCATCCGTAACCAGGTGGAGAACTGTGGACGAGGGATACATATAAGGTAAGACGGCAGAGGCAGCGATGGCATTCTTCATGTCTTGAAAGGCTTGAAGAGCGTCCGGAGGCCACGAAAGAGATTTGGACTTTGGGTTGTGTCGGATGAAGTCGGTTAAAGGGCACATTAAAGTCGCAAAGTTAGGAACAAGACGGCGGTAAAAGTTGAGTAAGCCAATGAAACGGCGGAGAATGAGAATCTTGAGGAAGGGGGAAATCAGCGATCTCTGTCTTCCTACCTTCAGGAATTCCCAAACCCGAAGAAGAGATGTGAAAGCCTAAATAATCAAGGGAGGGTTGAAAGAAAGAACACTTAGAAAAAGAAAGACGAAGGTTATGGGAGTTCAAAATAGAGAAAACCTTATGCAGAAGTTGAGCGTGTTCTTCCTCAGAAGAAGAGTAAAGAAGGATGTCGTCTAAATAGACGAAGACGCCAGGAATATCTCTAAAAAGGGAATCCATGAAGCATTGAAAGGTAGACGCAGAACCTTTCAAGCCAAAAGGCATGGTTAGAAACTCGAAAGAACCGAACATGGTCACGCAAGCAGTCTTCTCGACGTCGTCCGGATGAATTCGGATCAGGTGGTATGCCCTTTTCAATTCGAGCTTCGAGAAGACCGTGGAGCCATGAAGGGAAGCTGAAAGATTGGAAATAATCGGGAGA
>SEYY01013512.1:20000-22315 GCA_009176605.1 Armadillidium nasatum
CCTGTCCCCAAAAGTTTTTACACTTTTCATTTAAAAATCTTCTCTCTATTACTTCATTACCTATCCGATCCTATGCTGAAGACTCCACCCTTCATCACTCTTTTCAGTTGGAAAGGCGCTACTCCCAGGAACAGTTAATTGACGCTAGAATGGTGGACTTGGAACATCTGACCTCTGGTTTTTCTCGTATTTCAAATTGAGGAAGAGAAATTTTTTTTTTCAATGCATCAAAAACTAAGTTCCTCCATATTTCTACTCGACACTATCTTTCACAAAACTGTAACATTGTGGTAGAAGCCACCCTAGCCCTGAGGTGGAAGTATAACAGAAGTTTAGATTATAATGGTGGTGACCTAGGAAATATAAATTTTTGAGATTTTAGAAACTGGGAATAAAGAAATATAAGAAATATGTAAATCAACAGGAATAAAAGAGAGAGAGAATCAGACATGAAAGAAATAAGGACAAGGCAACAGAAATAGCAGTAAATCAGGTCTAGCATAAACTCAGAATTAGGGCTACAAGTTCAGACAACCAGGAAATTATGAAATTTGGAGAAAATCAAGAGAGAAACAAGTCAAACACATATATTTTGGAACGAATTACGAAAATGGCATAAAATTATGACAAATATACAAGAAAGATGATATATATGAGAAATAAGAAGAAACGTAAAAATAAGAGGCAAATGGCGGCTGAAATTTTGGAAAATGTAAACAAAAGGAATAATTTAGCAGGGTTGCTAGAAGGCCGTGGCAAAACAGGGAATTTGTACTTTCAATGAGAGAAAATGATACGAAATCTAATTATAGTACCTGAAAAAGAATCAAAATAGCACCTATCGGTGGTTGCCGAATTTCGGACCAGAGACAATCGAAACAGTTTTTCATTCTGCGTTCAGATTTGATACTGAAAAGTTGTTTTAGTTGCCCAGATTTGAATTCGAAAAATAAAACTTTAAAATTTAAAACTAAAATAAAAGATTTTAAAATTGTGCCTCAAGAAAAGAATATTAGTTAACATTGTTAAATATAAACTAAGAAAGTCAGTAATTATTAAAAAACTATATAGATACGTAGCGATTTAAGTGAAGTTATTATCACTAAGTTATTTTCCTTATAACAGTCGTAATTTCGCAAAACAATCGACTAAATAATTAAAGTAAGTAACTGAAGCATACGCTGTATATTATTACATTAATTAACTGAAGCACACGCTGTACGTTATCGAAAGAAATAGTTGAAGCACACGCTGTATACTATTACATTAAATAACGGAAGCACACGCTGTATTAACATACAGAAAATAAAATTAATGTTAGTAATTTCTGAATAAAGTGAGTCACTCTCGAAAGAGATAAATAAAACGAAGTCCATACTGTACTTTAATATTTACATTTAGAAGATTAAGAATTAGTTGACAATTAATTTGTATTTTAAGGAATAAATAAAAAACTGTTCGAGAATTTTAATAAAAAACATTGAAGTTTATAATTTGTTCAAATTTATTAATTAAATCTGTAAATAAGCAATGGATGTTATGTTAAATAAATTGCGATAAATTGGTTATTGTTTCTTTAATAACTTTGTTTATTTAGAGTTTTATTTTGTTTTCGGCTATGATTATTATATAATGATTAACAATATCTTGTACGTTAATCAGTAATTCATGAATATTTTTGAATAAGAGTTTATTAAATCGATTCTTGTACTACTACGAAGGAATTTTCGAATTTTCCCGACCATTTTGATTTGGATTTCAAGCTTTTATAATTCATAAAAGATTTTACAATAGTTTTCTTCTGATATTGTTTAAACGTTTAGATTAATCGACTGTTTTGATTTTGAGTTACGATTTTTTTGACATACACAAAAATATTTAAGAAATCGTTTACTTATAGTAGTTAGTCATCTTGAATTTCTCGAACCTTTTGGTGCTTAAGTTACGATAACTCATACTTACCATAAACTTTTATTATATAACGATCGTTCTCCATTGGGTAACCTCTTGGAATTTTTAGGATTTATTTAGTTGACATTTAAAGCAATTTGGCGTTACTTTTACGAAGTATTTTTGTTTATAGAGGTAGTTATGGAATCATTTTAGATTTTTTTGTGATAGTGTAAACAAGTAATTGCATCAATTTTGTTTACATGATATCGAATACTATTTATAATACACGGTTTATAAAGTTTTAAATAAAGGGTTGAAAGTTAAATAAAACTAAAGATAAACAAACCTGCATATATTTTATTTACAAGAAATAAAAGGACTAAAACTTCGAAAATTATCTTTAGGCCAGTCCAGAGTGGTAT
>SEYY01013513.1:0-5000 GCA_009176605.1 Armadillidium nasatum
AAGACTATGTGACGAAAATGTTATAGAGAAATAATCAAACTTTTTTCCTTTATTTATTACTTGTCACGAAATGTGTGACTATCTTAGGAGTACCAACTACCCTCTGCCTACTCCTGAAATTAAGATTCTCAGACTCAAAAATAGATAAAGGATATAGTTGAAACCTCAGAGATATCAAAAAAGTGTTTTTAAGGTAGAAATTTACTATTTGGGTGGGGGGAAAAATCAACGAAACTTAATCCATATAATTTTTTCCACCAGGTTAGGACAAAATACTATTGCGGAGAGTGTCCTGGCTGTTTAACAACGACACCTTGCGGAAATTGCTTGTATTGTGAGGACATGCCTAAATTTGGGGGACCAGGACGATATAGACAGGTATGGAAAAGTTCTCTCTCTCTCTTTTTTTGTAGTTCACCAGTCGTTCAGCCCGTCTCCTTAACATTAACAATTTCTCATAATCTTTTCTCCTTGGCAGTTATTTCTATTGTTAGTAGCAGGATGTAATCATAATTTTTGGCATTAAAAAAAGAAAGACTAAGGCAAGAAGTCTTTTAAGTTAATCATGCATTAATACAAAGGAAAACTGCCTCACGCATAGTTCCTCTTGAAATTGGGGGTATGGACCGACCGGGTCCCCGTCCCGGCTAATAATCAGGAAAAACCGGGGTTAAAATGGCAAATTATACTTAAGGGGACAGTCCAATTTCAAATTTTTTTACTATTATATAGCTTTTCCCCCGCTGAAAAAAAAGTATTTTTAACGTTTTTCTGAGTCTATAACTGTTAGTAAGTTTTTTTTGAAATTTGACCATTTTTCAAATGAATGCTTGGGCCAAACCACTCTTGGGAATGACCTGAAATTTGGAATGTATATTCAGAATTCTAATGGCTACAATAACTTTTAACAATATTTTGTTTCCCAGTTATAGAAAAAATGTTATGAGCCCAAAACTGACCAACTATCGAAATTTTTTTATTTATTTTAAATATCATTTCGGAAAAAAAAAATTTTTTGGTGGGTATATGGAGGAGGGATGGGGCTGCAAATTCCTCTCAATACTTTATTCAATACGATTCGTTGATTTCGAGATATAGCCTTCAAAAAGGTCCATTTTTGACCAAATTTCAAAAATTCCCAAAGTTTGAGAGGCTATATCTCGCTTCAAACAAATAGCATTTAATAATGCCCTAAATAAGTTGTAGCCCTGTCCCTCCTCTAAACAATTTTCAAAAAAAAAAAAAAAAAAAATTTAGTAGGTTTTTTTGTTTTTTTTTTTTTTTTTCTCCGGAAGGGTTCGATTTTTGCAAATGTTTTTTCAAGTGCTTATAACTTTTTTCCTAGACGTGATATCAAAAATCTGTTCCCACTAATGCAAGGAATTGGGGCTGGCTAAGGTTATTCAGTTAAATTTTCAGCTCATGTGGACCAGTGGTTTGATCCCGCTATTCATTTTTTTTCAACTTTGGGGCCGAATAACTTTCAAACAGTTTTAGGCTCAGAAAAACGCTCGAAATCAACTTAGAACTTTGAGAAAAACTGCATATACCCGGAAAATTTCAGCTCAATCAGTCAAAATATAATAAAAAATTTCAACCAAGATATAAGAAAATTAAGATTTTTTTTTGCTTTTTTTTCAATATTTTATTTTTTTTTATTTTTCTTCTGCGTTTCTTTTGACCGCTCTTTTTCTGCTAGTGAATGTTCATCCTTGTATTTTGATTTTAGATGCCACCATAAAGATTTGACTGAAAATATAATGTAGCTAAATGATACAAGTTTGATACATAACAATAAAAGGCAATGATATGTATAAATAGAGGTTATATTGATAATTTTATATATTAAATTTTTTCCAACTTTACCTTAGGGTCTTACCTAAGTAAACCTGTTTAATTACTATCGTGAATCAGAAAAAAAAAGAAAAAATTTTTGTACTTTTTTTAATTAAAAAACTTTTATTAAGCAAAATCTATAATTTTTTTGATTTTTTTTTGAAAAAATACATATAATCATTAATTTATGTGAATGTTGGCTTTTCTACTCCTTCCTTATAATTAAATAAACCTCAATTAAATTTATATCTAATTTTTTTAAGCTAATATTACAGTGTTTTTGCCCTCTTTACAAATTTAGGAGACCCCGGCCTCGGCAAAATTCCAGCCTCGGTCGGTCCCTAGGTGGGGGTTGAATTAACAAACCACACTATCTTCATAATTGTCCATGGTACTTTTCATTAGGAATTAAATTCTCATAGGACTAAAAAAATTTTTTTTTTTTTTTTTTATAGAAATGCGTTAAGCAGTTGTGTGTATATCATCCACGGCTCCAAGCTTTGAAACTGTCAAATAAATCCAAAGCAAATATTGATGAACATCAACCGCAACAACCACAACAAAATCCACAGCACCAACCGCAACAACTTCACATATTTCATCCAATTCACACCATTCAAGATTACCAAAGTATTCCTTCGTCGTCCACTTCGTCTTTATCTTTGCCAACAACTGTTGGAAGCGTTGTTGGGGTTACCAGTAGGCTACCAACCTCAGAAGTGGGTTCATCGCACACAGCTTCCAGCAATGGATCTTCTTCACCTTTAACTTTAAAGTCTAAGGTATGTACTCTAGATTTTCCTGCAGTTTTGCGGCAAACGGGGAAGGGAGGGAATAGGTTCCCCCTCCTCCCCAATTTCAACCCTCAGGTTACAAATAATCATATGAGGAACTTTAAAAGCAAATTGTTAATAGTATTTCGAGTGTACTTCTGTAGTAATAGTTTTTAAATTTTCCTGTTTCTTCTGTTGTAGATTTTGAGTCAACAGTCATCGGGAAATAACGAAAAACCATCAACAGAGAATCCTACATTGCAACATTATGACTCAACTGCTTATATTTCTGTTCCTCATTCTCAAGCTGTGGCTCTAAGCTGCGCATTATCGGTCGCAAGTGGCCAGAGTGGTCAACCTACAGAGGATATTCGTTATTTTAATAGTAATATGCCGCGCCACTTGACATGGACACCCTATTTGCCTAAAGACAAATCTACATCAGCAATAGGAACCAGTCATGAGCTCAACGTTGTTACTGTTCCCTCCCACTTGGCTTCCTCTCAAATTGAAACCTCTTCTTCCGAAGGAAATCGAACATCGAATGGGGTGTCATCCCAACCCGAGAGAATAGTTACTACTTATGAGGCATTATCTACTCCCTCCATGACCTTTGGCGTTGGAAATCATGAAATGACATTTAACACGACGCATAGACAGTTACCTACCACTACTACTCATAATCCAACGCTCCAAAGTGAACCATTGTCCAACAGCCATGTATCGGATGCTGAACCATCACCACTCACTCAAACCCAAATTTATTGTTCTTCGAAGCCAGTGTATTCTTCATCCATTATTTCATTATCAACTGCACCGTCATCTATTGTATCACATGATAGAACATCAACTGTATCTTCTGCTGCTGAAGAAATCTCATCGGCAATGGAATCTACACAATTAAAAGGCGATGTAAATGAATCTCAAGAACTTCCTATGGAGACAAAGAATGAAGACCCATCGAAAGATCCTACTCATAAAGATGACGAAACAAAGGAAGAGATGGACTATGATGATGATGCCAAATATGCTTCTGACGAAGATGTTGATGAGGACGATGAGGATTCAGAGGATTCCAGCCCTTCTTTTCCTCCATCACCAAAACCTCGATGCAGAGGAAGAGGTAGGGGACGGGGAAGAGGCCGAGGGAGAGGTAGGGGTCGGCCAAAATCCGTTACTTCTTCGTCGTCTTCTAGTAGTTCAAGTTTAGTCAAAGTGTTCAGAAAATCTAGTCGACGCGGCAGGCGTAGAAAAACCCCACGTTTTACTATTGACCCTGAAGATCATTCTGGTACGTATTTATACATATTCTTCAAATATTTCTTTTTCTACCAAAAAATCAAAATCTCTCTGTTTACAAACCTAACTTTTCTTTTCTAAAATTTTTGCCAACCTTTTGCCCTCGAGTAAGTGTAAGTAAACCGCAAATCGAAATATCTTTCCCTTACTTATATGTAATATTTTAACTTTGCAGATTACGAAGAGATGTACCTTGCAAACCAAAATGAAGGAAATTATGAAGTAGATGATGAAGAGGAGGAAGAAGAAGAAGAATGTATGGAAGAGGAAGTAGAAGATGAGAGAGAGAAGGAATTGCGCAACAATTCAAAAGAACCCCATGAAACTCAAGTGATTTGTGCTACAAGCAAGCCTTCTTCTTTACCTGTTACATTGAGTACTAGCGGTCATAGTATATGTTTATCTTCCAGTAACGAAATACTGAAAAAAGTTGAAAATTCTTCTTCTATGGGTAGTAATATTGCATCTTCTCATTCATCACCAATCAGTTTTACACACCAAAAAGATCTTTCCTGCCAACCTGTGTATACTTCAAGTTCCTTCACATACGCCATTCCTCAAATAAACAATAATCCAGCCATACATACTCAAAGCTGTTCTCCTTCAGGAGGAAGTATGCATTCACCCAGTACTGGTTTGTCTCCTGTTACAGTTACCTACAGTATGGCCCTATCTCCTAATAGAAAGATTTCTGGTAAAAATTCTCCTGTAACTATTTTTTCTTCGTACCCTTCTGTTCCCCGTCAGAGTACCCCTCAATTAATAATTCCCTCGCATTTGTCCAATACTACCGGTGCCTCTACCATACCCATTTCACAAAACGTTTGTGGCTCAACTTACCTTGGGAAACCTGCAGCAGTTTCATCCTCTTCTATTGACGTGGAGAAATATAAACTGAGAACTGGAGGAGGGTCTCCCAATAATGATGCTAGTCAAAATAAGTCTGCGGAAGCCATTCCTTCCTCACAGAAGGACATGAATCAGAATATTGGGACAAGTACTCTGTAGATTTTGACTTCTACTACAGTAGGGACCGACTGAAAGGTGTATACAGAAAAAAAATAGAGTAAAAAAGACTATGGCCTCTGTAGC
>SEYY01013513.1:12500-19103 GCA_009176605.1 Armadillidium nasatum
AAAGAATAATGATAATTAAAGAAAAAATTGCGTTCAATGATTGTTGGTTGATTGAAAATGATGGTTGACAGATGGAAAATGATGAACATAGGATAAAAAAATTACGTTCAGAGATGGTTGGTTGATTGAAAATGATGAACATAGGATAAAAAAAATTACGTTCAGAGATGGTTGGCTGATTGAAAATGAAGTTTGACAGATAGAAAATGATGAACAGAGAATGATAATTACTTACTGATCATAGTATCAGGAGTCCCTGAGAAAAAAAAAATCGCATTTTGTCTATTACAAACCATAACAGTATCCATAGTCCAACCTATCAAACACAAACTATAATACCATCAATGTTTTATATTCTTACCCTCGAATCTACATTTATTATAATCACTTGCAGTAATACAATCATGTTAGGAACCATAAACTATAAATATAATGATCATAACTACCAACATGTTAAGCTGAAGATCAAAAGTATCAACCAGCAACCATTGATCATAGTAATATCTTGTTGTCAACACTCAACCTACAAATATCAACCGTAGACCATAATACTTTCATGCTAACAACCTTAAATCAACAAATAAGAAACCAATAATCATATAATAGTATCAACATCTCAAATTTAAGAGTAAAAGTATTAACCACATATAGTACCACCACCTTGTTAACCACCTTGAATCAACAAACAGAACCACAACCCATTATGATTTCATTTTGTCATATCTATCCAGTAGTACCAACCTCAAAATATCTGACAACCCAAGAAAAACACGGAGCTAAAATAAGCTATATTAGTACCAAAAATTCTCCTAGATCCAGAAGCTCAACAAAATTCTAATCTTACCTGATTTCCACCCTGCTTGTGGCAGGGCCAAAGTCCTATTGCTTTGTGGTTGTCTTCTGGTCGTGCTGGGGAGTCTATGCACATAGTGGTTAGTGGATTCCTAATCTGGATTTATAACATCAATAATAATAATAATAATGATAATAATAATATATAAAAATAATAATAATAATAATAATAATAATAATAATAATAATAATAATAATAATAATAATAATAATAATAATAATAATAATAATAATAACAATAAATTCCTGAGGATCATGTCCTCCAGATGGAGGAAAGGAGAACATATAAGGAAAAAGTATGCCAAATTGAATATAAGTAGCACCACTAACAAAATATAATTAATTAAAATACAATAATAATGACATTTATAAAGCACCATCAATATGTTCTCTCATCCAATACTAATGGAAGGAAAAAAAAAACAGGGACCTTCTATTAAAACTAAAAAGTAGCTAAAAATTAAACCATTTTAGTTACTTTGGAGCTAAAAAAAAATATCTAAAATTAAGCGATTTTATTACATTTAGATATAAGTATGTTAAAAAAGAAAACGTGACCATATAAAAAAAAATTTGATAAAAAAAAAAATTGCTAAGGGCGAACTACCCAAATTTATCATGCATTTAATAACAGATTAAAATAAATCATGATATTCTGTGCAATTTTTGGTACGAAAAAAAATTGTAAATTTGTGAAAAATCTACAAATTTTGCAGTATTTAATCTGTTATTTTAAATATCTAAAAAAAAAATAAAATATCTAAAAAAAATAAGTTACAATGAAACATAAATGCTACATAAATATTATGAAAAAATAAGCGTCATACGTTTGTGGGTTACGCATTGGGATAGCGGGGAACCGAAATGTTTTACCTGGTTACCCCCTTGCCGGTGGCAGGGGTACAACCCTACTGGCTTATGCATATTGGCTCTCCTTGCAGGGGAATCTAGGCAAGTTGAACCCCCAAGTGCCAAATTACGAACCTGAGTGTTATAGAGGTTAAGGTTAGCCAAAAGTAAAATATAAATAGGAATCACTTTATAATGCTAGATAGGCATTACAAAGGCATCACTTTATAATACTAGATAGGCATTACAAAGGCATCACTTTATAATGTAGCATTACAAAGGCATACTTTAATAGATAGGCATATTATAAAGGCATCCCTTTATTGTAGCACTAAATAGGTATTATAAAGGCATCCCTTTATTGTAGCACTAAATGGGTATTATAAAGGCATCCCTTTATTGTAGCACTAAATAGGTATTATAAAGGCATCCCTTTATTGTAGCACTAAATGGGTATTATAAAGGCATCACTTTATTGTATTACTAAATTGGTACTAAAAAGGCATCACTTATTATTCAAAATATTTACTCTGTGTATCATAAGCTTCCGCCTATCACTGATCATCTCTTAATCAAAATTGATTCTAAAAATACTATACAAGATTAGCCAATTATTTAATTATTTAATCTTATCGCTTTGAACAACAACAACAAAAACTATTCATTTTCAGGCTTCTGAATTTGAGCATTATAAGCCAAGAGCATCTATTAAAACTTCTTACTTTGAGCACCAGAAATTAACAGGAACTATTCAAACTTTTTTTAATTTGAGAATCATAAACCGGCAGTAACTGTTCAAACTTCTTACCTTGAGCATTATAAAGTCAACAGAAACTATTCAAACTACTCAATCTGAGCATCATAATCCAGCAGCAACTGTTCAAACTTCAAAACATCATAAAGCCAACAACTTTTCAAATTTCTCAATTTGAGCTTCATAAAACAATCAATAATTGTTCAAACTTCTTTGAGCATCGTAAAACATCTTTTCAAACTTCTCAATTTAATCATCATAAACCAACAACAACCGTTCAAATTTTTTTTTGTGCACTAAAACCAACAACTTTTCAATTTGAACATCATAAAACCAACAACTTTTCAAACTTTTCAATTTGAACATCATAAAACCAACAACTTTTCAAACTTCTCAATTTGAACATCATAAAACCAACAACTTTTCAAACTTCTCAATTTGAGCATCATAAAACCAACAACTTTTCAAACTTTTCAATTTGAACATCATAAAACCAAAACTTTTCAAACTTCTCAATTTGAATCATAAAAAACAACTTTCCTTTTGTTCCGGTTCGACTCTAAATTTGTGTTTAGATGCTCCAGCTCCACTCTAGTTTTCAGCTCCTCAACCCTGGCTACAGGATATTAAAAATGTACCAAAATACCATAAATATATACGTACTAAAGATTCCAAAAACGTCCCAAATCGTAACCTATCATCTTGTAATGGTACTTGAAGAAATCTATTTCATTATCAATGTTATCTTAGGTTAACAATGTTATCTTTAGGTTTTTGATATTTTGTACTCCTCTCCCCTCATCCTCAGGTTTAATGATTACATCCTTCCCTTAAAGCTGCATGTTAAAAAAAAAAAACTTTTTTGCTCCTGTTTGACTTCCAACTTCATTAGTTGTTTTTTTGTTTTTTTTATATTTATTTATTTATTTTTTTTAAGAACTGCAGCGGTTTTCTCACAGATACTTTTACTTTTAACAATAATGAACAAATGGACATGATGACAGTTATATAGAGCGCTTTCCAAATGGCAATTTCGGTGTGGTTATTCCAATAATCTTATGGCAATTTCGGTGTGGTTATTCCAATAATCTTATGGCGTTTTCTCGATGACAATTTTAGCGAACTTCTTAAATGGAAATTCTGGTGTAGTTATTCTAATAGCGCTTGCAGCGCTTTCTCAAAGACAATTTTACAGAGCTTCTCAAATGGCAATTACTCTAATAACTTTGTAGCGCTTTCTCAACAGTTTTAGCGAAATCTCTAAATATTAATTTCGGTGTGGTAATTCCAAAAATTTTGTAAGTGCTTTCTCAGAAAATGACAATTTTAGCGAGCTCCTCAAAAAAGCAATTTCGGATTTGTTCTAGTAATAGCAATTCTGGTTCATTTCCCAAAAGGAAATTTTAGAATGGTTCCTCCAATAAATTTGTTACGCTTCTCAAATAACAATTTCCGGTGTGTGTGGTTCTCCCAATTACAATTTTGAGGCGCTTTCTCTGGGTTCTTAGCAAACTTTTCCAAGACAATATTGGGGAAAAGTTTCTTCAAAATATCCTTCCAGAACTTTTTTATTTTATTTATTACTTTCGAAAGCGAAAATGCATTTTTTTTTGAAAATCACTTTGCTTAATAATACATCAAATATATTTCTAGTTCACTTCCTTTTTAAAGTATATCTTTTAGCCTGACAAATTTGCTATGGGAAAAAAAACACTTATTCCTGAGATTCTTTTATAAATGATTTTATTTTACCTAAATAAATAAAAAAAAATATATATATATTTGAAACCATATTAATAAAGAGCGAAAGATACTAGAAAAATTGAGTATACCTTTTACTAATGTTGGGGGAAACTTCTAAAGTTGTCCGAAACCGATTGTTCAATTACAACTCGAGTTGTTGAGAAAGTCTTAAAACTTTTTAATTCCATCTCAAACTTTACCTTAACTTGTTCGATTCTGAAACCACATTAAAGTATTTGATTCCGGCTCGACTAACAGAATCAAGGGCTGATTCAGAACCCACTAACAGTTAAGAGCTGATTCAAACTCGACTAAGAGTCAAGAGCTGATTCAGACTCGTTTAAGAGTTAAGGGTTGATTCAGACTAAACTAATAGAGTCAAGAGTTGATTCAGACTCGTTTAAGAGTTAAGAGTTGATTCAGACTCAACTAAGAGTCAAGAGCTGATTCAGACTCGTTTAAGAGAGTCATAAGTTGATTCAGAACCCACTAACGGAGTTAAGAGTTGATTCAGACTCGTTTAAGAGTTAACAGACAGAGTCATAAGTTGATTCAAATTCAAGTTCATAAGTTGATTCAAATAGAAGTCCTAAATCAGTTTTCCGAATGACCCAAAAACTTCCCTGAACATTCTAAGCCCCAATTTCTACAACTCAAACAGAAGACGGGTCAATCCATTTTTTCCGTACCGATGATGGTCGCTCTATAATTTTAGAAAACTTTTATATTTTGCATGGTGTTAATGTTATCCCTGGGAAGTTCAAAACCATCATTCGTTTTTGTAGATTTACTCTGGTTGTAACAGGGTGAGCCAAAATGTTAGACCAGGTGGAGCCAAATTTTCACTTGATAGAGGCTAACATTTTAAGTAATATCTCCATATTGGTAATTCTTATACCAAATTTCATAGAGATTGATTTGTTAGGGATACTTTAAGGTACATTTGGCCTTTCCTTTTTTTTTTTTTTTATATATAAAAATAATATTTCACCATGAAAATGAATCCTAAAAATTGTGTTAAAAATCGAAGAAATTTCCATTTTCGTGGGTGTATTATTAAAAGAAGGAAATAATTTAACGATATAAAATTTTGTGTGATGATACATACTAAAGTATGGTTTAACTTAAATCTTATTTGAAGTTGGGTAAATATTTTTAAAACAATTTACAGGGTGTTCAAAAATCAATTTTTCGAAAATCGGTAACTTTGAACCTTAATATCTCTGGTGGGGTAAGTGCTAAAAATCTGAAATTTTCACACATTATACTACTACCATAGATGTTCCTTGACCTACAATATTAACTTTGGTATTTGCTTGTTTTAAGAAATACAGCTATTCAAAAATGCCAAAAAAAAAAAAAAATTTAAGTTGTGTTATGATACCTATTATTATAGTTATTATAGTTCAAGACAATACATAGACAAATGAAATAGCGTCATAGTATAATACTTATACTATGGTGTAGCACCCGACAGGCATCAGCTTACCGGATTGGACGGTGATGAATATATATATATATATATATATATATATATATATATATATATATATATATATATATATATATATATATATATATATATATATATATATATATATATATATATATATACGCATTGATATATATCCAACGTTCGCGAGGATAGGCCTATTTGCTAGTCGTTAGGTGCACTTTTTTTTTTACCCTTTAAGTCCACGTTAGGTTAGGTCAAATTAGTTTGATAGATTTTAAAAATTTACTGAAATTCTAAAATCTAACAAACTAGTTCAACTTAACTTAACCTAGACTTCAAAGAGTAAAAGTACGAATAACAGCCAGCAAATATGCCTAACATTGCGAACATCAGATATGTCAGTGCGTGAAAAAAATAAATATACAATAAATTAAAACATCTGTGATGTGAACGTATTACTTCATATATATATATATATATAATATATATATATATATATATATATATATATATATATATATATATATATATATATATATATATATATATATATATATATATATATATATATATATATATATATATATATATATATATATATATATATATATATATATATATATATATATATATATATATATATATATATATATATATATATATAATATATATATATATATATATATATATATATATATATATATATAATATATATATATATATATATATATATATATATATATATATATATATATATATATATATATATATATATAATATATATATATATATATATATATATATATATATATATATATATATATATATATATATATATATATATATATATATATATATATATATATATATATATATATATATATATATATATATATATATATATATATATATATATATATATATATATATATATATTATATATATATAT
>SEYY01013514.1:7500-10000 GCA_009176605.1 Armadillidium nasatum
CGTTCTCCACATTATTTCTTCTACCTTTCCAATCACCATTGTCATCATATACGCAAGCTACTGTGTCATTTATCTCTAAACTTAATTAAGCAATTTTGCTGACACAGTGTCTTCGTAAACGTCGGTTTTTGGGTTGGATAGCACCTAATTATGTTCTCTGAAAGTGGAAAGAATTTGTGAAAGTTTCTTGTTCCCTTAATTCTCAAACAATTTTCATATCTCGTTTTAAGTCTTTCAATGTGTTCATTAATTTCTTCTTCTTTTACGAGAAAATAAGTTATTCCTCTTAATTTCTCTTTGCAGAATGAATATATTTGGTCAATATTAAGAATTTGGTGTGTTGTTGTTCTTTGTAAGCTGACTTTGCTTAATTCGCGCTTTGTTGTTCCTCCAACCCCATCACAGGCATTTTTCCCGTGGCAAGATGCAAAAAATGCCATTCAGCTTTTAATGCGAAATCTTTTTGGTGATGGCAAATGTTACAAAATAATATATATATATATATATATATATATATATATATATATATATATAATATATATATATATATATATATATATATATATAGATCAACTTTTAAAAGTTATTGAGTTAATTTTGTCATTAAAGTAGATAATGGTACATTCTTATATATTAACCTTATAATTAATTTTTTAACTTTGTTTTCATTTCTCCTTGTTGCCACACTATTTCATTTGTCTATATTGTCTTGACTATAATAACTATAATTATAGGTATCATAAACAACTTTAAAAATTTTTTTTTGGCATTTTTGAATGGCTGTATTTCTTAAAACAAGCAAATACTAAAGTTAATATTTCAGGTGAAGGAACATCTATGGTAGTAGTATAATGTGTGAAAATTTCAGATTTTTAGCACTTACCCACCAGAGATAATAAGGTTCAAAGTTACCGATTTTCAGAAAAATTGATTTTTTGAACACCCTGTAAATTTTTCAAAAATATTTACCCAACTTCAAATAAGATTTAAGTTAAACCATACTTTAGTATGTATCATCACACAAAATTTTATATCGTTAAATTATTTCCTTCTTTTAATAATACACCACGAAAATGGAAATTTCTTCGATTTTTTAACACAATTTTTCGGATTCATTTATGGTGAAATATTATTTTCACAAAAAAAAAACAGGAAAGGCCAAATGTACCTTAAAGTATCCCTAACAAATCAATCTCTATGAAATTTGGTATAAGAATTACCAATATGGAGATATTACTTAAAATGTTAGCCTCTATTAAGTGAAAATTTGGCTCCACTTGGTCTAACATTTTGGCTCACCCTGTTACAACCAGAGTAAATCTACAAAAACGAATGGTGGTTTTGAACTTCCCGGGATAACATTAACGCCATGCAAAATAAAAAGTTTTAAAATTATCGAGCGGCCATCATCGTACGGAAAAAATGGATTGACCATATATATATCATGGAGAGAGTGGTAGGGTATGGGAAGTGGTTAGGGGAGAAGGGTTAATTTATATTTTTCTGCTTTTCATTCCTTTGGCTTTTAAATTTTTTTATATATTTTATTTTTTTATTTATTTTTTATTTACTTTTAATATTTTTCTTTTAGAATTCTTATTTATTTTTATTTTTTAACTTTTTTAAATTATTATTTTTAAAAATAATTTTTAATAAATTTTTATTTATATTTAATTTTTAAATAATGATTCATAAATTTTTTTTTAAATTTTTCAATAATTTTAAAGAAATTTTTATTTACTTTTTATTTTTTAAATAATTTTTAATTATTTTTAATGTTAGTAAGGGTTCGTACCGTCTATGGGTGACCACTTTATATATATATATATATAATATATATATATAATATATATATTAATATATATATATATATATAGAAATTAATGTCTGCTGTTGGATCGAACCAGCGACTTTAAGAGGTAGTCTTAAGCGTGCCGTAGCCGGCGATACAAAAGGAAACATTCGAACTTGCTCACAACAAAGGTGCACGTCAAATCCCAATATCCCCGAGCAATCGGCAAAGGGAACGAGGTCAAAGGTGATCTATATCGCAGACAGTTAATAATAGAGTTTTTCAGTCTGCTAAAACTCACAGACTATTTCTATAGAAAATTAATGTCTGCTGTTGGACTCGACCAGCGACCTTTAAGATGGTAGTCCTTAAGCGTTATCCGCTAGGCCACGGCGATACAAAGGAAACCCTGGAACTTGCTCACAAACGTGAACGTCAAATCCCAAATAATCTCCCACTGCAACTCGGGCAAAGGGTAACAAGGTCAAAGGAATCTATTATTCGCAGCGTTATATAATAGAGTTTCAGTCTGCTAAAACTCTCACAGACTATTTCTATATAGAAAATTAATGTCTGCTGTTGGACTCGAACCAGCGACCTTTAAGATGGTAAGTCTTATGCGTTACCTAGGCCATGGCGGTACAAAAGGAAACCATTGGAACTTGCTCACACCAGTCAACTCAAATCCCAATAATTCCCCGACCGCAA
>SEYY01013515.1:0-30823 GCA_009176605.1 Armadillidium nasatum
AAAAAAAATCAAAACAATAAAGGTTTACTTTGTTAATTTTACAAATTTCCTTTACTACAGGAATGGTAATACCATTAACAACCACAATCATATAAATTACAAAAAACAAAATCTACATACAATATTATCTTAACTTCTTTTTTTTAAAGCTTGTACATTCAAAACATTTTCCAAATTACCAGACTACAATAGTGGTACATGGAATACTATCACACAGAGGTCTTTAACGTTAAGGTGTATCTTTAATTAACCTTAGGGACATTTGAACTTGTCCAGGTATTAAGATTTATGGTTTATATTTGTTAGTTGATAGTAATTTTGTTTCAAGAATAATGTTTTCAACAGTTTTTTTTTTTTTTTCCTTTTTATTTATTTTTGTATGTTTTTGAGTTTGATAAATGTTTTTTATTTTTCCATTTTTTTTTTTTTTTTTGAGCCAAAGGAAGCCAAAACTTGAGGATTGGATTGATATTCCTGCAGAATACTTGGTTATAGTCAAGGAGATTGGATAATTAAAGATATGTAGCGAAAATTATGTTAACTACATTTTGAAATAAAATTTGAACTCTCTCCAAGAAAATGAAGGGGAATTGAACATCCGCACACACCAAAGTCTTATAGATCATTACAAAAATTTACTGGGAGACAATTCAACAATTCCTTTGGAAAATAGATAAAATCATAAATAAAGAAACCATAGAAAATTCTCCAATTAACAAAACTATTATACAAAATATAAAAAATAATCACCGGGATGCCTAGGAAATGGACACTTGGAGGAAATTGAAAGGGAAAAGTAGTTCTCCCCTGGACGTCTCTGCATTCGCTCACATCCTTCTAGTACAAGTAATCCGAACCAAGCCTTTTAAATGAAGAGTACAGTATTCCAATGGCATCACTCAATTTCCAAAGGCCTGCTCAAACCCAAACTGAGCA
This sequence comes from Armadillidium nasatum, assembly GCA_009176605.1. Taxonomy (NCBI): domain Eukaryota; kingdom Metazoa; phylum Arthropoda; class Malacostraca; order Isopoda; family Armadillidiidae; genus Armadillidium; species Armadillidium nasatum. The sequence continues at coordinate 937 of SEYY01013515.1, forward strand.
ACTCAATTCACCCTGGTGAAAAGACTTGTGCCAGACCGTCTCGCATTCATTCCAGGTTTCTTCAAACTACAGTCAGAAATGTGCACATGTCTAACTCTATAGAGTAGGCCTCATACCTGAACGCTCATTTAGAACCTATTTCACAAAACTGCCAGAGAGAGAAATTTGTAATCCTTCACCAAAATAGTCCTCGGAAATCCCTAACCTTATCTTCTATGATTGCTGCCAGTTTCTGACTGGGGGAAGATCCGACACAGTAGACTGATTGATCCCTAATTTCCGAAACATGTCACTAGAAGAGGCCTATTTCCAATAGTGTGATGGCTCTAACAGAAAGTTTCTCTTCTCTTGCTATGCCTGTTCATTCTTCAAACAATCTAGGCTAAAGACACTGACAACGCGATTTGCACCCACGATACTACATAAATAATTTAGAGCTCAATGTGCACTCGAACAGAGAATAGTCTGTACTGCAGCTTGGGTGGTATGCACATGTAGTAAGCATGTTCATGAACTGTATATTGATAGTTTTATTACTCAAACTTACTTGTGTTATTCAATTTGAATCACTATAAACACAATACAATCTAATCTTAATGGCATGGTTGCCCACCTAATATTAAATTCCATATGGGTTACTTTTGTATGGGAGATTTCTAGCTGCTCTTCAGTGTCAAAAGTTAGCCTTTTACATCCTTTTCAATCTTACTTAATTTTTTTTTTATGTATATATAACATGTGACTTTTTAAGAGGCATTTACGAATACATTTATATTCACATTCAGAACATTCAAATGAATATATATTACTATGTTGAAGCCTATGCCTATTAATACTGCCTTTACTATTACTTTCAAATTTGCAGTCAGGACATTTAAATAATTTTATATCTCTATGATTCAACGTGTGTAATTTAAGACTGGACTTGTAATTACTTTCATAATTGCACTGTAAACATTTAAATAACTTTTCCTTTCGGTGTGTAAGCATGTGTCTTCGTAAGTGAAATCTCTGATTACATCCATAGTCACACTTTAAACATTTAAATAGTTTTACATCATCATGTTTTAACATGTGCAGATTTACGAGTCCTTTACGATTACTTTCATAAGAGCACACAGGACATTTAAAGAATTTTAATTTTTTGTGAGTAATCTTGTGGGAATCTAAAAGAATTTTAAGATTAGATGTGTAATCACAATTACGACACTTAAAAAGTTTATTTTCATGCTTAAGTTTGTGCACTTTTAACTGATCTTTACGTCTGCATTCATAGGGACATGTAGGACACTTATGTAACATTATATTTTCATGCTTAAGTTTGTGCAATATTAACTGATTTTTACGTTTGCATTCATAGCTGCATGTAGGACACGTATATAACTTTGTATTTTCATGCTTCATCATGTGTGCTTTTAAGAGTAGTAGAAACTTGGATGTAAAGGTACAATTAGAGCATTTATATAATTTTATATTCGCATGGTTTGGTGGGTCTCTTTTATCACCATTTTTATAAGTACAATCGGCAACAAACTTTCCTCGGATATATTCTTGTAAATGGCTCTTCAACTCATCTGTGCTCTTGAAAATAAGTTTATAAAATTTTTTGTTGGAGATTTTCAGATTATTCTTTGCAACATCTTTGTTAGGTTTGCTTTTTAAGGAGCTCTTCTTCACAATGGAGCCAATTTCTCCCTGAAACACACCCCTCATGAAGTCTAAAAAAATAAAAAAATATATATATATATATATATATATATATATATATATATATATATATATATATATATATATAGTATATATATATATATATATATATATTATATATATATATATTATATATATATCTATATTATTTTTATATATTATATTATATATATTAATATATATATATATATATATATATATATATATATATATTAGGGTACCCGTTAGATATATATGGGGGAAATTTTTTTTAATATTTTGGGGATTGCCGGGCAGAATTTTGTTCCAATGTGTCTGAAAATATTATCTACCAAAGATAAGCTCGATCGAAGAATAATAACCCATGGCAAATTTTGTTCCATTTTTTTCTCTGGACAAATATTATACTTTTCTATTTCTTAGAGTTGTCGTTTTATTGAATAAATTGTTATTAACTTATATATATACTTAAAGTGTCATTATTCGGTTTAGCCTTAATATCTTTTACCATAGCATAATTTGTATCTTGTTGTGTTGAACTGTGTTCACGTGTGGTAGCAATATAGTAAAAATATTTATTTAAAGTATCTTTTTCACTGTGTTTGCTTGTGGTACTATAAACAAATTTCTCATTACAGACTTTAATTTGCTAAAAATGGCGTCGAATTTACGTAAGGAATAATTCTTATTGGGCATTTTAAACATGAAATAACAGGTAGTAAATTGCCATCGCAAGGAGATTGTGTTTTATTTTATAACATGCGCCTTAAAAATGACTCTTGATGATAGTGCAGCACTTGTCGTGGAAGAATGTCTAGTTTTTAAGAAAGCAAAAATCCCGGTACAAGAACCGCATAAATGTAGAAGTAAACTTAATAATTTATATGATTCCTGGAAAATTGGTCAAAGACAAGAATAAAAGTAGCAATAATCAAACTAAACGACTGGAATTTCGCAACACTCTGGATGACCTATTTGACGTAGCACATCAAAATGCTTTGCAAATGATGAGTATCGAAGAAGAACAATTTTTAATCAAACAACGTGAAAAGGGACGGCTGGTGAAATGATTGGTGTAGATAGAAAAAACTTCTATTGAAAAGGAGTTAGAACGAATAGAAAAATAAAAGGCAAGAGAGGTTAAAAATCTTGAAGAACCATCTGTTTCGGCAGGTGTTTCTGAATATAAAAAAAAAACTCACCATACTCCTTTAGGTGCTAGCACCTGTCAGAGGTTTGTTATTTGAAAAGATGCCTAGTTTTTAAAATATATTTTATTTCTATTGATAGGGGAGGACTTTTTCTGACTCAGTTTGCAGAATTTTCAACAATATAGAAACACAGGAAGAACGTCAAGAAATGGTTCTCAAAACAAAGAAAAGAGCTAGGATTGATTTAATGACTTCACGATTAGCCGCAGCTTTAGATAAATGTAAAATTAGTGAGCGAGACGCTGTTCTTTTTAATGGCGTTTATGGGCGTTTCATGGATCCAACATCTTACTTAATTAATAAAACTTCAATTCGAAACCAACGTAATCTATTCCGCAAGAAGTATTCTGAAAGAACAAAAGATAAATTTTGTGATATAGGTACAGAAGTTCTAACCATTCATTGGGATACTAAATTGTTACAGGACATAAGTGGCAAGCCAGTTGAAAGATTGGCCATAATTGCTTCTGGAACCGATGTAGAACAGTTACTAGGGGTTCCATTTAACAGCTCCTACAGGTAGAGAATGGCTTCAGCGATTTATGAAACGTTGGAGACATGGGGCTTAGTTGAAAAAGTACAGGCATTTTGTTTTGATACCACTGCTTCAAATACAGGCAGAGTTTAATGATACTTGTACTCTATTAGAACAAAGAACTGGAACGAAATATATTATACTTTGGTTGTCATCACATCTTTGAAATTATTTTAGCTGACAGTTTTTTCCAAAAAGTGATTTCGCTATTTCTGGACCAGACATCCCATTATTTAAAAGATTTCAAAGTAGTTGGTCTAAATTTAATGCTAAAAATTTCCTTCCAGTTGTTGAGAACTTTGAAATGAAACAAAAGATTGGCAGTGATGCAGAAACAATAATAAAATGTATGAATGATGCCATTTCTAAAACGTTTCCTCGAGAAGACTACCGAGAATTATTGGATCTCGTCATTATATTCCTAGGGGGCGTTCCTCCTGGTGGTATCACTTTTAAAAAGCCGGGTGCATATCATATGGCCAGATGGATGTCGAAAGCCATATATTCTTTAAAAATATTTATTTTTCGAACGGAATTTCGTTTAACACAAGCTGAACAAAAATCGTTTTTCAAAATTACACAGTTTATTGTAAAATGTTACGTCAAGTGCTGGATTCATGCGCCAGAAGCAATATCTGCCCCATTAATAGATATAAAATTCTTGAGAGAATTAAAGTAATACAAACAAGTAGACAAACCTATCGCTGAAGTAGCTATTGGTAAATTTGTGAACCATTTATATTACTTAACTGATGAATGTATACCATTTTCACTATTCGATAATTCAGTAACCAAAAACACAAAAGTGAAGATGGCACAAAAAATATTAGAAGCAACAGTCGTAGATTCAGGTGAGAATATGAAGATAAAACTGTAAATAATCTTAAGAAACTGCCATTACGAAAACAACAAGTATCCCAATTTCTCCAAAATTCTGACGAAGAGATATTGTTAAATTTAGTTAACAATAATTCCCTATATTTCTTACGCATTTTTAAAATAGGAAATTTTTTGCATCTGCATCCATCTCAGTGGGTTAATTGTAACTAATATCAGCAAGGAAAGCTTCTTGTTCATAATTTGAAGGTAGTAAATGATTCGGCCGAAAGGGGTATAAAACTAATTCAAGATTTCAATGACATAGTTACAAAGGATGAGGATCAGAAAGTTTCTATTGCAAGTAAGTCATAAATATACATTAAAGTCTTAAAGTAAAAATAATAAATAACAAGATTAATTTAATAAAATCCATTTCATTTTCAGGCGGTCCAAGATTATCTTCGAACATATCTCAGTCAACAAGAGAAGTATTACAGAAGCAGTTTCAACCATAAATATAAACATTGTATTTATATTACTTTCGAAGTGTTATATTTTTAATAAATGTACTAATGAAAATAAAAAGTTTAAAATCAATTGAATAACATATTTGACGCATTTTAATCCTAAATATACGAACAAATCATAAATTCGACGAAACCAAAAAAAATTTCCAAGAAAGTAGGTGCAGAGCGCCACGGGTTATTATTATTTGTTTGAACTAAAATTTGCCTAAAACTATTTTTATACCAAGTGGAATAATATTCCAGCCGGCACTCCCCAAAATAACCAACTTTGAAAATAACGGCACCCTAATATATATATATATATATATTATATATATATATTATATATAATATATATATATATATATATATATTATATATATATATATATATATATATATATATATATTATATATATTATATATATATATATATATATATTATATTATATATATATAATATATATATATATATATATATATATATATATATATATAATATATATATATATATATATATATATATATATATATATATATATATATTATATATATATTATATATATTATATATATATATAACGGATACATTTAAAAAGTTAGTTATACTGTTAATTCTTAATTCTTGTAATATTTTCTTTAGAAAACGAAAACTATATTTATATTCACAAAAAAAAAAAAAAATTTTTTTAAATAAAAAAATAAAAGAAATAAATCTTTAAATTAAAGGTCAACATCTATCAACTACTCCAGAATAAAGTGTCTGGTTATATCCTTCACTAAAAGGCTATTGTATGCTCTAACAAATACCTTAAAATGAAGTACAAACACCCGTTAATTCTGTTGAGCTTTATTTCACTTAAAACATGAGAAGAGGGTAAAAAGAGTTGATAGAAATTGGTTAAGACTGTGCTTAACGACCTCAATAAGACTCTCCTCACAGAAAGCAGGTGATTAAAGAATTCAGAAGAGCGGCGTCCATTATAATATTTATAAAGTAAGAGATGAAACATTTTTATGTTCACAAAACGATTGAAGTAAGTGAGGATGGGAGGCTGATAAGAAGGAACATTTCCACTCTAAACACCCCTAAACCTAGGAAGCAGCTAATGGTATGTGAAGTAAGCTAGTTTTTTAACACCTATAATCTTAGAAGTTTGTTACATTCATAGACACAATCTTCTAAGGAAGATCAGGAGAATACAAAATAAAAAGAAAGCTGAGTCAAAGAGGTTGTAGTTATGCGGGAGATAAAAGAAGGACCAAAGTTTATGAAGCATTGAAAAAACTATGTTTTCTATTCCAATTAAAATTCAAGAAAAATCAAAAGTTAGTTGCTCTTGGGGAACCTACTTAAGGTAAGCAAATTAAGGATGAGTTTAATGCTTGGATATTTTTCAAATGAAAAGTAAGGAAGGGTGTAGTCTTCATCAAAAGAATGAATAAGTTTTAAAGAAATAGAAGATACATTTATTAAAAGTAAACATAAGTAAATGGAAGTCTTTTTAGAACAACATTATAGGCAGACTTATTGGATGAACAGTGACTACTTACAATAGCTGCTCTTGAAAGACTGGAAAATAAAACTGAGAGGTTATAAAGAGATGAACAGGGCTGAAAGGAAAATTAAGATATTAAAGTTATGAGAAAAAAAAGGTAACTTAAACAGAATTACCAACTTCTTTGAAGCTGTCCTTGTTCCCATTAAGATATGGGACGATTAATCGTTATCGTCTTCGGCAAAATTGGCATATTTTCTCAACCGTCATCGTCAATTTTATGACGTTAATTTACATATATTGACCTATACATATTACAGCTCCATCCTATTCTACAAAAAGTGAAAGGCTGTTGGACAAAATATACTACTCTCAAAGACAAAATCGAATTATTTCAGAAACTGGAGAAAAGATTGTTTCTGCATCACGATTTAAGAGCTCTAAATTTTAAAGTACTAGAATTATGAATGTCTGTCCATGTTCTCACAAATTAATATTTTAAAATCAATGTTCTAAAGATACTACACGTTGTCCCACAGACACTATGGATGTTAGCAACGTTCGTCGATGGGTCCGTAAAGAAACTTTCCAATACAGGTGAAAATTGGAATATCAATTTATGATGCTCCGAGAAGTAGTCGCCTCATTACAGTGATTAATGACCAACATCATGCTCGCGTTGATGACATTTTTCGGGGAAATTGACTAATTACAACAGTCGGAAATTGCTTCCATGCTTGCAATTTCGAGGGAGCGTGTTTAAGCAATAATTGGAGATTTAAAGTATCAAAAAATTTGGGTGCGTTGAATCCCAAAGCAGCTTACAAAAGACATGAGAAAATAAAGGGTCGATATTGCTAATGAAATTCTAAATCGTTATCGTTTCTTCAAAACATTGTAACGGGAGATGAAACGTGGGTCACCCTCCACGATCCAAATGAAAATCGAAATTCTATGGAATTCAGACACCTAAGCTCATCTGGTGTACGAAAGTTTAAGAGACTCAAAGTTCGGCTGGTAAACTCATAATGATAGCATTCTGGGATGTGGAGGACCTTGTCTATTCGGAATATCTGCCAAAGGGCACGACTGTAAACTCCGATCGTTATTGTGAAACTCTCCAGAAATTGAAGAACCGTATCCGAATAAGATCAAACTGTACAGTTTTCCTCCTGCATCAGGACAATGCTCAACCACATTGTAGTGCCCAGAAGCTTCAGAAGCTTCAACGGTTGAATTTTGAGGTTACTGATCACCACCTTACAGTCCTGACCTGGCCCTCAGTGATTTTCACTTATTTCCAAAGTTTAAGGAGAGTCTCCGGGGAGTGAGGTTTGGTTCAGATGATGAGGTGAAGAAAGCAGTGGCAGATTGGCTCCAGAAAACAGATAAGACTACTTTTCAAATGTTTTATAGAAGTGGGTTCCACATTTGCAGAAATGTATTGATGTTCGAGATTATGTAGAAAAATAATATTATATGTTCATTAATAAACCTTTGACCTACTTCAGTCTTTGTTTCATTCCCTTATCTGCACAATATGATTTTACGGCAAAATAGAAGTTACTTTTCACTCCACCCTCGTATTTGAAAGAAATTAGAACAATTTGAGTTTTATTATTGAAATTCATAAAACCCAACAAGGAAACTATATCTAAGTCAGGAAGAATAAAAGTGTTAAGCTAAAGTAGAGAGGCAACTATAATTTTGATAGATACAAAATAGAGAATCATATAAAGCATAAGTGGAAAATATAGTAATCAGCATAAGAATAGGGTATTTGTGAAAAATCAATTTAAAGAATTTTGTGAAAGTTTCACAAAACACTACAAATGTGCAATTATGAATAAAAAGGACAAAATAACTTTTCATGTAAAGTTTACGATACAAGATAAGCGTTATCAATACACTTTTCATAATTTTTTTTTTTTTTTTTTTTTTTTTTTTAAATTAAACATATTTAACATATATGCTTATTACTGCAATATTAGTCCATGTTCTTAATCAAGATTTAAATTGTCATGGGTTACAAAAAAAATAACAATATATATATATATATATATATATATATATATATATATATATATATATATATATATATATATATATATATATATATATATATATATATATATATATATATATATATATATATATATAATATAATAATAATAATATGTAAATAAAACAAAAAAATTTATAATAATGTAAATAATAGCAAGCTTAATAATTCAATTCATAAATAGAATTTAAAATTGATGCTTATGAATTAATGTTTGCAAGGAGAGCATCATGAGCTCTCATTACGAGTGGTCCACCATCTTTCAATTCGTAATGACCTGAACAACTGTATTTTATCTGCCTGTAAGGATGGCATATGGGTATGACAAACCTACACCAGAAATTTTTTTTTTTTTTTTTTTTTTTTTTGGTATAGGGTTACCTTGTGCCCAAAATTCATTTGTGTGAGTAAAAAAATCTTTAGAATTTAGCTCCCTTCGAATAGAGCTTTGATTATTCCACCAATTTGTTGTTCTTTTCTTGTTTAAAAGATGGCTACCTCCAAAGTTGGTACATTTTCCCTTGAGAGTTAAAAAAAAATAGGTCATAACATTATGTAAAAAATTAAAAAACCAAATTTTGAAACCTTTTTAACAAAAAATTCTAACCATTAAATAGGAACTTCGGTCGGAAAGGGACTTTTGCATATGACCAATCTGTTCTCCTTTTCTTATTCTTAAAAGTTATTTACCTTCAAAATTTTTACGTTTTTCCTTGAAGGTCACAAAACATTTCATTAAATATGAAAATTTTTAAATCTCCTTGACTATAAAATTGCAACTGCTATAAATAGAAAGCCTCCTTCAGATGGAGCTTTTATCATTTGGCCAATCTGTTCTTCTTTTCTTGATCTAAAAGATGGTTGACCTTGAAAGTTGGTACGTTATTCCTCGAACACCCAAAATACAGTAGGTCATTAAATATGGACAAATATCAAAACCAAATTTTGAAATCTTTTTCACCATAATGTTGCAACTCCTATAAATAGGAACCTCCGTCAGATAGGGCATCGATCATGACCATTTTGTTGTTTTCTTCTTCTTCTAAATGATGGTTACCTACAAAGTTGGTATATTTTTATTTGAAGGTCAAGAAATAGGTCATAAGATATATATAAAATTGAAAAATAAATTTTGAAATCTTTTTGACCATAACATTGTGACTTCAATAAATATTAAAGTTTTGAATTTATGGGGATCCAAAGTTTGGGGAGCTTGCTTCACCCCTAATTTTCAAAGCTAATAAATTTCTTAATTATAAAGATAACCTTAACAAAATATATCATTTAAAATCAGCAAAAAAAAAAAAAAAATTTTAAAAATTTTAAAAAATATTGGTAAATTTAATATAAATATTTTTAACTTTAATTTCATTATTTATAATGAATAAAACTAATCGTTTAAATTTAATCCAAAAAGCTTTACAATATTCATGAATGGTGTCTTATTTATATATTCATATATTTTATTTATATATTCACACTTGTAAACTTTTTTAAAAAATAAACAATAAAGTAATTAGATTGAATGTCTATAGTTTATCAAATGTTGTTATATTTTAACCATAAACATTTAGCTTTAGTTTTAATAGTATAGTAATGGGGCGGTTAAAATGGCATTAATATTGTTTAATGGTAAATTGTCAATTATATCTAATTTGTGGAAAATAAAAGTATTTAGAAACACACTAGTATTAAAAGCTGATTTTAAAATTATCAAATATTTCATCATAATATGATACTAGGCCAATCTTTTTTTATTATTATTATTATTATTATTATTATTATTATAATTACAAGTACACATCACAATCTTCTACTTTTGAATTTATATTAGCTTCATGAATATTTGACTGTGTTTGATTAGCAATTTACTTTTCGAACTAAGACAGTTTTTAGTTCAAAAGACTTTATTTTCATAATTTAGAGGAACAAATCAATAGAAACTGTGTGCCTGTTAGGGTGCTTGTGAATTTAACCCTGTTTTATAGAAGACTTTCTTTCAGACAGACTTCCTCAGATGTAATGTAGAGAAAATTAATTTTCATACCCAAGTGTTCACAATAAAATTTGTACATATCTTCAGGTGAGAATTTGTTACCTAAAGAATCTTTGCAAGCTTTTTTTTTCTGTTGTCCTCTCAACTGTTTTAACAATTAACATTAATGTGGTACTCATTTTGGGTGATTTTGCAGAAAATAACTTATTATTCAAGATGGTATACAAGGTTATTATGGGAAAACTATGTGTACTCTCAATCCATTTTTAATGTGCTTCAAATGATCTGTATTAGAAGAAATACTTCACTCATTGTTTTTTGTTACAATATATTAAGCATAATACAACTTTGGTATATACATTTCTTTCTCAGTTGGTTCCAGAGTTAAAACAGATATGTCCCAACCTTTAAAAATCCATTTCTTTACAAATGGTTGTGCTGCACAAAAATAGATTTAATTTTTTTTTAAACACTTGCAAACACAAAACAGATTTTAATGTTAAGGTGTTCTTAGGACACATCTCATGGCAAAAGTGATTATAATGAAATTAGAGGAACTGCTAAGAAGGCAACAGAAAAGCAAGCTTGACCAGAACCTTTAGGCAACAAATTCAAATTCTCTCACTTAAAGACATGTACAAATTTTACAGCGAACACTTGGTTAAGAAAATTAGTTTTCTGTATATCACATCTGAGGAAATATGTGAGAAAGAAAGTATACTATAAAACATTCTTAAATTAGCAAGCACCATAACAGATACACAAAGTTTCCATGGTTTTGTTCCTATATATGATGTAAAATATAGAAATCTTTCAACTTTCAACTGACTTAGAAAGATATAAAAAGCAAATCGCTATTCAAATATTCATGAAGATAATATTAATCCAAAAGTATGAGGGTTTGTTTATATCTGTTTGATTATAAAATCAACTTTTAATACCAGAGCGATTCGAAATATTTTTATTTTCCACAAATTAGAGATAACTGCCATTCAATAATAGATAATATTAATGCCATTCTAACTGACCCATCACTAATGGCAGTCACAAGTTAGGTACAATATTCTTTTAAAATTAAATTAAATTATATATATTTAGCTATTAATTAACAACATTTGATAAAATGCTGACATTCAACCTTATTACAATATTGTTTTTTTTTAACAAAATTTACGAGTATGAATACATTACACAAATTTATGAAAATATAAATATGAATTACATGAATATAAATACATGACTTATGACTTTTGGAATAAATGTAATCAATTAGTTTTATTCTTTAATAATAATGTAATTAAAGTAAAAAATTACTTATTTATTAATGAATGTAAAACACTAAAACATTTAAATACTAGCAAATAATTTACAAATAAAGAAATTTTACCAAAAAGTATTAATGACATTTTGAGTAAAGAATACCATTTACACGTAAACCTTAATAAAATTACTTTTTTACCATTTTTTTCATTTAATTTTTAAAAATAATCTTAACTTTTGCCCTTCTTTTTTATATATATAATTCCATATGATAGATAAAAGATTAAATTATATAAAACTTTAAAAATTTTTAAATTTTTAATGTCCACAGAAAAAAAATGTATTTACCAATAATATTTTTTAGGTTTGTTATATCAAAATTTTATTATCATTGAATTCATCTCTCTCTCTCTGCTGATTTTAATGATATATATTTTGTTAAGGTTATCTTAATAATAAGAAAGTTATATGGCTTTCAAATCAGGGGTGAAGCAAGCTACTCCCCCAACCTTTGGACCCTCATAAATCAAAAACTGTACATCATACAAATCTTCTTACTTCCATAAGTGAATTTAGGGTACAGAATAACCCTATACACCAAATTTGAAACGGAGTGATGCAACCCCTGTGTACATCCGTCATGGAATTACCCATATGCCCTTTGTTGGTGAAATACGCTTTGTAAATATTCAATCAAGAAATGGTCCTTTATCTCTTCCTATGAAGATCCATAATAGACCATATTCTACTCGACATTTCAATCATTATTATTATTATTATTATTATTATTATTATTATTATTATTATTATTATTATTATTCACTATTATCAACAGAGTACAACAATGAAGATGTAAATGTACAGAACACAAAAATTTTGTGCAGTATACAAAGTCTCCTTAACTCCCAACTTGCGTGCTGGGAAATACTGAATTTCATAAAAAGATATAATAAATAATAATTATAAATTTTTTAATCAAAAAATATTTCAGAAAAAAAAATTATATATATATATATATATATATATATATATATATATATATATATATATATATATATATATATATATATATATATATATATATATATATATATATATATATATATATATATATATATATATATATATATATATATATATATATATATATATATATATATATATATATTATATTTATATATATATATATATATATATATATCTGGTGAAAGTACCTTTATTTCCTTATCACTCAACTTCTTGAGAAGCACCAAAGGAAACTTTGATGTGACAAGTTTAGCAAAGAATGCTTCTTTGTCAGATTTGTGACGTACGCCTAAATCCTTTTCATTTCTATGATTCTTCAATTCCTTAAAATGAAATTAACGTAATAATAAATAAATCAGAAACTCTTCCCATTCACACAATGAAAAATGAAATATTATAAATAAATAATAAAAAAAAAGATATTTAACATACTTTTATATATACAGTTCTTGGTTCTTTAACCATCTTTGAATTTTCAGCTTTTTTGATATTATTGTCAACATGTTTTTCATTTTTTGTTAAAGTTTCGGATCGTATTACATTATTGTTGACATATTCTACCAACATTGAATTTTCAGTTTTTTTGGCATGTTCTATCATTGTTGGGTTTTCAGCTTTCTTGACATTGTCAACAAGTTCTTCGTTGGACACAAATTCGGCACCAAATTCTCTGGATTGGGGTATTGTAAAAATCTTTTCATCTACAAATTCTTCATTTTTAATGCTTTCCGGTAAAGCCATGTTTGCTTCACAGCCAAAAAAGATCTGAGATAAAATTAAAGGATTTAAGTAATCTTGCTGATATATATTATATATATATATATATATATATATATATATATATATATATATATATATATATATATATATATATATATATATATATATATATATATATATATATATATATATATATATATATTATATATATATTGCCGTCTACCGTGGCTCGAACGGTAGGGTGATTGACTCACGTGCTTGAGGGCGCCGGTTCGATCCCACTTCGGGATCCTAGGTATATACTACCTAGAAAGTTCCTCTCCTCGAATAGGGCAATGCCCGTGAGAAAAAAAAAATTTAAATTAAAAAAAAAAAAAAAATTAATATATATATATATATATATATATATATATATATATATATATATATATATATATATATATATATATATATATATATATATATATATATATATATATATATATATATATATAATATTATATATATTGCTAGGTCTTTAAAAAATCCATTAAACAGGTTAAGATACACTGAAGATATGATTTTATGATAGGAATTAACATACAGATTTTGAGTAAACAATAACAAAGCCTGGCTGGATTTCAGGCCATTACAAAGTTTTACAAAATCAAAATTGATAAATAATTTAATTTTTTTAAATATTTTTATCATTATTTGTAAAATAAACATCCTTTTCAAATGGGTTTCTTGTAGTAAAATTCAATTTCCTGCTGAAATGGTTTCTTGGAAGTAAACTTTCAATGCTGTCCAACTGTGTTTTCTCCCACTTCATCATTTTTATTCACTATATTTTATTTTATTTTGCAACAATCACTTCCACTTTAAGACAAGTGTTACTCTTAGGTAACAATGAGAACCACATTTGTGGTTTAACGAACTCATCAGGGCATGACGACTGCATTAAAAATTTAAACCAAAGTAACTTTTTAACTTGTGTCAATACAATTCTGGAATGTTAGTTTATAATAATGGCTGTAGCTCCCGTCTACTGAGATAGTCTGCACCCATGTCCTAGTTTTTTTTAAGTTCATTCTTAATGAACCATTCTAAAAAAAAAACAAAAAAAACATGGATTTTAAAACCAAGAAAACAATAAAAACTTTTGTTTCATTGTTTTTTAACTTTAAATGCAATAGTCTAACAGTTTTTGTTTATATATTATGTAAATCCTTTATAATATTGCTCATAACTTTTTTTTGCTAATATATATATATATATATATATATATATATATATATATATATATATATATATATATATATATATATATATATATATATATATATATATATATATATATATATATATATATATATATATATATATATATATATGTGTGTGTGTGTGTGTGTGTGTGTGTGTGTGTGTGTGTGTGTGTGCGTGTGACGGAATAATTAATCATCATCAAAATTGGCATATTTTTCTCAATCATTATCATCAATTTCAGCCAATAGTTTTGCTTATTTACATATATTGGCTTATAAAATAAATATCCATGCTCACCTTTTATTAAGTGAAACGTTCCTTAGAAGTAAGGTCCAATATATACTCTCCAAGACGAAATTATTTTAACAAAGAAATTGATGAAAATATTTTTTCTGTATCTCAATTTAAGAGCTCTAAATTTAAAGTACCAGAAATTTGCATCTCTCTCCATTTTTTTCACATACTAAATTTTAAAAATAAATGTGCTAAAGATACTACAGGGTGTCCCACTTGCTCTCGGCTTCAGATATGTACTTATAAAT
Source organism: Armadillidium nasatum (assembly GCA_009176605.1). Taxonomy (NCBI): domain Eukaryota; kingdom Metazoa; phylum Arthropoda; class Malacostraca; order Isopoda; family Armadillidiidae; genus Armadillidium; species Armadillidium nasatum. The sequence continues at coordinate 16,042 of SEYY01013515.1, forward strand.
TTCAAAGTACTAGTCGTAAGTTAAAATTTGCCACAAGCAAACCTTGAGGATCGTGCAGACATCACAAGTGTTGAAAGGGATCGCCATTAACATCAAGACATTCCTGCCCACGCTCTTTCATGTTAAGGAAGGTTGCTGCCAAAGTCTCTTGCAAATGACCCAATCTTCAATGGAGGATTCAATTTCATATATTATGATGTTGGATATATGGCGTGACTTCTCACGATTCTATCTCGCTTCTTACACATAAAACTTTGGTTACAGCAAATTTTATTAACTTATGACCAGTACTTTGATATATATATATATATATATATATATATATATATATATATATATATATATATATATATATATATATATATATATATATATTATATATATATAATATCAGTGGTCCAGAGTCAGTGGGACACCCTATGTTAAATTATTATTTATTAAAATTACAAGAAATTAACACATTTGAATAAAGAATAAAAGAGAGTTTAATTCTTCCTTATTAAAATAGTTAAATTATTAAAATAGTGGAAATTTTTCAAAATTTACTTTTTCAATTTCATCATCAAATTTACCATAATCATCATTGTCAAAAAAATCTTAATCATCCCATCACTAATTTATATATATATATATATATATATATATATATATATATATATATATATATATATATATATATATATATATATATATATATATATATATATATATATATATATATATTCTACTATTCTTGCTTAAGCAAATTCAAATTATTTTACTAAATATAAATGTTAAATGCATACTATTAAGTTGTAATGAAAACCTTGAAGTACATTAAAATTTATACATGTGACAGCAATGATAGTCGTGGTTTATGGAGTGGCAGCATGAAGCTGAAATGCAACATGAAGGCACAGTAGTAGTATGAAAATGGGAGTACCACTTACAACATGCACCAAAGAGAAGCAACATTGTTATTCCTCTTTTGCATAGTGAAGGGATTAAACCCAATGAAATTTACTAAAGAATAAAAAGCGCAGTATGGTAATCCACATCTATTACTGCAGCAAGTGTATGAATGGACTAGGAGCTTAGTTCTTTTATAGACACCATGACCAAGTCAGGCAAACTGGGTAGTGACACCAGAGACAACTACTGCAATAGAAGCCATGGTGAGGAATAATCAGTTCATAACAGTAAATGAAAGTTATCCATTTTGATATGAACCATGACTTGGCACACCATATATTCCATGACATTCTGCAGTTCAATAAGTTTATGTGATGGGTGTCATGCCTGCTGAATACAGAATGGAAAGCTCAACATGTTGATGCTTACGAGTTGCTTTTGCGGAGCTTTGCAGTAAATGGTAATGCCATCATAGAACAATCACCAAAGATTAAACCTGTGTCCACCACCACCAAACTGAAACCAAGTAAGTGAGCAGTGGTGTCATAACATCTCACCAAAACTGAGAAAATTCCAAATACAACTATCAGCATGGAAAGTTATGCTAGCTATCTTTTGATATGAATGATGCTATTTTGAAGCAATGGTGGCCTAAGGATGCAGTTCTCATCAGGAATCACCTCTGTCCTGCAATTAGTTTTAAAAATGTTGAGGATTTCTGAGTCAAGGTGCTTTGTTGTAATATGAGAATACTTACCACCCATACTAACCATATCACAGTAGAAACCATCCAAGATGTGTCTTTTGAATGTTTATCTCATCTGCCAAACTTCACCCCAAGTGATTATCACAACTTTGAATTGCTATAAGAGACACTAAAGGGCGAGTATATCAAATGTGACAGAGTTGAAGCTGGAGGTGCACAAGTTGTTACAATTATCTCCAGAATTTTTTTTTATTTACATTATTATTATTTACTATTATATGTAAAAAAAAAAAAATTATGTATTTAGATAATTTATGTTATAAATGTTGAAAATTTTATATTTTTTTGTACTGCAGTGTTGTATATATAAATTTTAATATGAAGCAGTACATCTTTTCCCAAAAGTTTAAATAAAATGGAAGTAAAAATTTTTTCCCATCTAAATTTGTTTTATGTAATCCAAAATGTGCATAATTTTTTTTTTTTTTTATTATTAATGATAAATATTTCTGAACAGCTATAGCTTAAAATATATGCAGTGGTTCCTTTTTTAAAACACCTGCAATTTTTAAAAATCTTGTAAAAAAATATTCATGCACATACTTCCAAAGACTTTTAACATGAAAACATTCAGGAAGATCTATATTTCTCAAAATATTTTTAAATACAGTTATGTAAACCAAAGCTGATTTTTCATCTTTCTCGAAAGTCAAAATTTCAAAATTTTGGTTCCTAATCTCTCATTTTTACGTTTTGAAACTTCTTTTAAAATCAACCTGATGTCGCTAATAAGAAAGACCTTAGGATTACATTTTCCTCTTCAGAGCACCAGTCCGGCTTAAACCTAGGTACTATTACGCTTGCCAATTTATTTACTTATTTTTTTTTAAATCAAAATATCAGAGCACCATTACAGTACATTTTGATGGCATCTATTTGAGATCCCTTCATATTCATGCACATGATCTAATTAAATTTGATAAAACAGTTTTGTCATTGAGAATAGTTAGAAACATTCTCTAACAGGTAAAAAAAAATTAATATATAGAATATTTCAATCATGTGACCCAAGAGTTGAAATACTTAAACCATTTGACTTTTCTTCTGACAGTTGCAAAATGAATCTGATAATTTTAACTTCTAAATTCCAAGGAGTAACACAGATTCTAATTTACTATCTCTTTCAAGAGCATCCGTAGCTACTGTCAACTTATACACGAAAGAAATCAACTTTGAAACTTTGTCCAGTGTTATCAATAACCGTCTTGCTTCTCTGAAATTATCTTCTACTAATTGCAAAGTTTAGCAAAACAGAGGAATTAGTTTGGTTGTCAGTGTTTCATAAAGTTCAGAATGCTTCAAAATTGTTGTCTATATCATTACTTTCTGAGTCTGAACCTTTAACAGTTCTTTCAGAAAATACTGGTCAAGTAAAAGCAAATATCATATTTGTAGCATCATCAGTTATGATATTTGTAATCTTTTATTCTGTGTCAAAATCCACTAAAATTTGCTCATATTCCTCCATAATTGTATGTGCACTGTGAACCCCACATAAATGTTTTCCATTTAATATAATACTCTTTAAATATCTGCAGTGAACTGTAATACTTATGATTTCACCAAGTGTGTTCAGAAGCATTCTGTGCATTCTCAAATTTATTTTAACCCTTTCATTCCTCAATCAACTTAAAATTAAACTAATATATAATTATTTAAACACCATTTATTTAAGATATATAAAGTCAAAAAATTTTTTTTTTTTTTTTTTTTGAAGGAAAAACTTCCTTAGAAAAGTAATGACAAATTTAAAAAATTCTATGGAAATAATTTGCAAATGGTCCTCATCAAATGGAAAAATGATACCCACCCATCTTTGAATGAGGCTAAATGCCTAATGAAGTCTTCAGTTAGTCTACATGTATTCACATTCTCACTTTAGTTTTCAATAATTTAATGATAAATAGTCCTAATACATAATGGGTACAAGGTCGAAAAAAATTTTTAACATTCAGTATGGTATGAAGATATCTACATTGAACATTAGGCACTTATCCTCTATAAATTTGCTTACAAAGTGTTTGTATATTGGTATATGATAGTACCACCTGCATAAATTATGTACATTCTGAAAGCACGAGATATCAACAACATAAAAGTTAACAAGGTTGTACACACCACAAACAGCATCAAAATCCCACATCATTTACCGAATCTCATCACTTTTCATGGATAATGAGGATTAGACCTATATTTTATTATTTTTTCCGGATAAATTTAACTTGCAATTATAAATACGTGAAAGTACTTGATTTTCTCCAAGTACATTAGCTCAAGTAGAAGTACTTATGCTTTCTGAAACCATGTATAAGTACTCAAGAATTTGTATTTAATAGTATATACAATTGTACTTGGACTCAATTTTATTATATATATATATATATATATATATATATATATATATATATATATATATATATATATATATATATATATATATATATATATATATATATATATATATATATATATATATATATTTTTTTTTTTTTTTATTTTTTTTTTTTTTTTTTTTTTTCTCTCTTCTTCTCCTTTCTCTGAAATCATCATATTAGGTGATTTCAATGTTCACCACTGCCAATGGCTTTCTTCTAGTTCTCATGATACAGCTGGTGAACATGCCTTCCATTTTGCTCCCAACTCGTATCCCTGATTGTCTTGGGAGATGAACCCAACATTCTAGACCTTTTCCTAATTTCTAATCCTTCTCCTTATACTGTTAAACTCTATCCTCCTCTGGGTTCCTCCAAACACCTTCTTATCTCTGTATCCTGTTCTATTTCTTCAAGTCTTCTGCAGGAAAGACCCTCTTCTATTAAAAGGAAATGTTTGTGTCATTTGGGTGATGCAAGCTGGTCAGACTTGCAGTCATACTTCTTCGATTTCCTGTGGAATAGTTAGTTTCCATGAAAGGGGGCCCTCAGAGAGCGCTAAATGCATAACCAAGGTGATTATCTCTGGCATGGAGGCGTTATTAAATTTTCTTTCCCTTCTACTAAACTTAACAAACCTTGGTTAACTCTGCTTGTTCTCGCGCTATCCGCTGCAGGGACGCTGCCTTCAGGGATTACCATCATCTTCAAACTCCAGAAACTCATGCAACTTATATTTCATCCCGGAATCATGCAAAATCTATCCTTCATAACACTAAAAACTCTTCTCTGCAGAAAATGCAATAATCTTTCTGTTTTCCCTTCCTCATGCTTTTTCTGGCATTTTGCAAAAAAATGTCAACTCTAACTTTGCTTCTTCCTCTTTCCTTCCTTTAGTATCTTCCAATGGCACAACTGCTATTTTACCTTCTTCTAAAGCTGAACTCTTTGCTCAAACATTTGCCTTTTAATTCAACTATACCTTTCATCAACCCCCTCCAACATATTTATGTCTAAAATTATAGTTTCTTCTCAAGATGTGATTTCTGCTCTCTCTGAGCTTAATACTAAGAAAGTGTACAGTTCCAATGATTATCCTCCTGTGGTTCTCAACTTGTGCTTCCAAGCTTGTACCCTGCCTTGGTAAACTATTTTATCTTTGTCTTTCTACTTCGACCTTCCCTTCTTGCACTCAACCAATTTGTGCCGAAGAAGAGGATCCCTCTCAACCCTCCAACTCTTGTCCCATTTCTTTCAACTCTGTTCTCTCTAAAGTTTTTGAATCTATCCTTAACAGGAAGATTTGGAAACCTCTCAATTCTTCTAATCTTATATCTTATATCTGATGGCAAGTATAGTTTTCTTTAAGAAACCCTCTACTGGGGATCTTTCCCTTCTCTGAGAATCTTTTGCTGTCGCACTGGAGATATTGAAAGCCTTTGATAGAGTCTGGCACAAAGCTTTGATTTCTAAATTTCCCTCTTTCTCTTTCGGTATCTATCCTCTCTCTCTAATTTATTTTCCAGTCATTCTATAGCAGCTTTTGTAGACAGCCACCATTCTTCCTTTAAATCTATTAATAGTGTTCCTCAGGGTTCTGTTCTATCCCCAACACTTTTTCTACTTTTCATTAATGATCTTTCTATTACTTCATCTCCTATCCACTCCTATGCTGATGATACCACCTTGCATTATTCCTTTCAATTGAAAGGAGCCCTTCCCAACAGCAGTTAATAGACTCCAGAAGGTAGCCTTGGAGCAACTAACCTCTGATCTTTCATATATTTCAAAATGGGGAAGAGAAAACATGGTTGTTTTCAAAGCCTCAAAAACTCAGTTCCTCCATCTCTCCACTCAACACAATCTTCCACACAACTATGATATCTTCTTCGAAAACACTAACCTCAAAACTTCATCTTTTCTTAATATTCTCAGTGTAACTTTTTCTCATGATCTTTCTTGGAAAAATCGTATTATTTCTCTTTCTAAACTAGCTTCTAAGAGGTTGGGTGTTCTGAGGCGCCTTCAGAATTGCTTGCTCACTATAGGAGTCTTATTTGTTCCTGTATTGAGTATGCTTCACACATCTGGGGTGGCTCCACTCATACAGCTCTCCTTGAGAAGGTGGAGTCTAGGGCTTTTCATCTCATCAACTCTCTTGCTCTTACTCTCTCCAATCTCTTTCTGCCCACTGAATTTTTGCATCACTCTATACTATCGTTATTACAATGGACACTGTTCTTCTGAACTCTTGTTGCATACCTCCTCCACTGAGAAGAGCTCAGGCAACATGCCTTTCTATACAGTCTCATCCTTTCTCTGTCCAACTCTCTGACCCAAGACTTAACAATTATGCTCAATCTTACATATACTCTACTGGTAAAGTCTGGAACAAACTCCCTTTGTCTGTTTTCCCAACTTCCTGTGCATGTGGACATGTTGGCCACCATCGACCAGGATTGAGTTTCTCTAACTCTGGTGGAATTTAGTAGGCTCCAAGCCTTTGCCCAGCAGAGGATATATATATATATATATATATATATATATATATATATATATATATATATATATATATATATATATATATATATATATATATATATAGAGATGTACCGATAGTATCGGCCATTTTTTGGGTATCGGTATTGGTTAATATGGCTGATACTTGGCCGATACTTTGAATTCGACTACTAAGTGATGTCTTTACCTTAATTAAAGGAGTATGTTATGCCATGTTTGAATAATAGCGTTTTTTATATTTTGTCTTTTCTGCTGATTAATTGAGGTCTCTTCTTTCATTATTTTTATTCTTTATATTGTAGCTAGTTAAAGAATCTTCTTGTAAATTGTAATCATGTTAAAACATAAAAGCGAGTAGCTAAACTTTGTTAATACTTACTGGAAAATGGAAATGGAAAATTTTTTGAATTTTGAAGTTATTAGCATTATATTTGCAATTATTATTCCTAAAAGATAATATTTTAATTTATAAAATATACTTGGGCACAACCAAATATGAAATACATTACTAAGTATTGGTTGTACAGGGAATGCAATCCTCAGTTGCCTAGCAGTACACAAATTTTCTATCTTATTACTGTGTATTTCTTATAATAATTAAAGTATCGGTATCGGCACCTAAAAAATATAGAGTATTGGTATTGGCCTCTTTACTGGTATCGGTACATCTCTAATATATATATATATATATATATATATATATATATATATATATATATATATATATATATATATATATATATATATATATATATATATATATATATATATATATATATATATATATATATATATATATATATATATATATATATTATATATATATATATATATATATATATATATATATATATATATATATATATATATATAAAAATAGTCATGGAAGGGGGGGGAAAAAATTTTTAACAGTTTTAAATATCTTTACATACAAAGTTTATGTAATTTTCCGAGGTTGTACAGTTGGGTGAGATAGACATTTTTCATTTAAAATAATTTTTGGTATATCTGATAATTTTGGTGCTGTGCAAGGAAAGAGTAAAGTGTTGTGGATGAAAAATGGGGAGAGAGGGGAGAGGGGTGTGGATGAGGGAGATGATTTACAAATTAAAGTGGTAAGGGAGAGATTGGAGTGAGTCACTTTATTAAGTAGCTAGGGGTGATGTTTGGACAGGAAGACACTACTATAGGTGATGAAGTTGGGCATAGAATAAGAGAAGGGGAGAAGTTGTTGGTTGGTTTAAGTGATATTTAGAGTAGAGGAAAGTCACCAAGGGAGGTAAAGGTAAGAATGCTTGAGGGATGTTGCATACCGGCGTTTATATATGGGGGTGAAGTATGGAGGTTAAACACAATGGAGAAAAGAAAAATAGAAGTTTTTGAAATGAAAGGTCTGAGGGCAGTTTGTAGTGTTGGTAGAAGGAATAGAGTTAGGAATGTTAGAATAGAGGAAATGTGTGGGTGAATGAGTATGGTTGCGAGAGCTGAACAGAATATGACGAGACAGTTTGAACTTGCTTGTAGGATGAATGAAGAGAGAATGGCTAAAAAGGTATTGTTTCAGAAATGGAGGATGTAGGAGATAGAGGGAGACCAAGGGAAAGTTGGATGAGTAGTGTCAAGGAGTTGTTAAGTATGTTAAGTAACAGAGGGATGAATTGGGAGGAGGGTATGCCATTGATGGAGTATGGGAATGAATGGAAAAGATTGGTGAAGGGGTGTGTTTGAATGGATGCGGTCTGCGGAAAATACCACCCCATGATTGTGGGAAAGGTTGTAGGTGTAATAAATAAATAAATTTATAGTTTCACTTCTCCTTCCAGATTCATTCCTCCCTTTTCTATACTTTCTGTAAAGCTTTAAAAAGTCTACATTATCTTCAAGTTCCTTTTTGTGAATTCATTCATGTTTATTATCTTCCACTTATTAAGCTTAAAACATTCCAATTCGTAATTCTTCTTTGAAAAATCAAGTGTCATTCAAATTAAATTCAATATTTTACAAGTTCTGAATCTTAAATTTATTCTAAAATATTGTGTGGTATGAACTAATATCTCTTGGTGTTGCTTACTACAGGTTTGGCACCATCCTTTGACTTCAGCTAAATAGATCATAGGTTCTCTGCCCCACTTTATTATTAAATTTAATTATTGAGTATCCTTTATATAAAATTCCCTTCATCTAGGTGAAGGTGAGATAATTATTTGTTTCCTTTTATTATTACACCCAGTATTACCCATTATCAATAGTATTACTATCCATTATCAACAACTTCCTTCAATTGATGATATATATATATATAGGAACCGACCGGGGCTGGAATTTGGCCGGGGCCGAGGCCGGGGTCACCCAAATTTGGCCGGGGTTATGGCCAGGGTTTCCTAAAATTTGTAAAGAGGTCAAAAGCACTGAAATTTTAGGTTAAAATTAGATATAAGGTTTATTTAATTGTAAGGAAGGAGTAGAATAGCCAACATTCACTTAAATTAATGATTACATGCATTTTCTCTAAAAAAAAATCAGAAAATTACAGTTTTGTATAGTTAAAGTTTAAAAAAAGTACAAAAATTAAAACAAAAATTATTCTAATTCATAATAGTGATTTAACACGTTTACCTAGGTAAGACCCAAAGGTAAAGTTTGAAAAAATGTAAGATATAAAATTATCAATTTAACCTGTATTTATACATATCATTGTTATTTTATTGCTATGTATCAAACTTGTATCATTTAGCTGCATTTTTTAAAAATTATTATTTTGTTTATACTTTCAGTCAATATGGCTAAAAGATCAGCTTCTGCAGTATTTGAATAGTTTACAATGTTTCAGGATAGGCTCAAAATAGCTAAATGTAACATCTGCAGTCAGAAAATTAGAAGAGAACCTCCGGGTGCTACAAGTAAAAAAAATTTCAACCAAATCTTTTTGGAGTATCTAAAATCAAAACACAAAGATGAACATTCACTAGCAGAAAAGGAGCGATCAAAAGAAACAGAAAAGAAAAAAATCTTAATTTTCTTATATTTTGTTTGAAATTTTTTGTTATTATTTGAATGATTGAGCTGAAATTTTCAAAATATGTGAATTTTTTCACGAAGTTCTGAGTTGATTTCGAGCATTTTTTTGAGTCTATAACGGTTTGAAACTTATTTGGACCCAAAGTTGAAAAAAATGAATAACTGGGTCAAACCACTGGTCCACATGAGCTGAAAATTTAACTGAATACCTTTGCCCCAATTTCTTGCATTGGTGGGAATAGATTTTTAATATCACGTCTAGAATTTTTTTTTGCAAAAATCGTACCCTTCTGGAGGAAAAAATTATTTAAAAAAAAAAATAGCTACCTACTTTTTTTTTTTTTTTTTTATTTGTGAATATTGTTTAGAAGAGGAACAGGGCAACAATTTTTATTTAGTGCATTTTTAAATGCCCTTTGTTTGAAGCGAGATATAGCCCCTCAAACTTTGGGAATTTTTGAAATTTGGCCAAAAATGGACCTTTTTGAAGGCTATATCTCAAAACCAACGAATCTCATCGAATAAAGTACATAGAGGAATTTGTAGCCCCACCCCTCCTCTATACACACCAAAAATAGGAAATGTTATAGTTGTATTTTTAAAAAAAAGATTTTGTCTGAAAAGGTGGATTTTTTTTAGTTCAAAAAATTTTTTTTTCTATAGTTGGTCAGTTTTTGGCTTATAACATTTTTTCTATAACTCTGGAAACAAAAGTCTATTAGAGGCTTTTGTAGCCCATATAATTTTGAATAAATAGTCCAACTTTCAGCTCATTATAAAAAGTGGTTTGGCACCACCATTCTATTGAAAAAGGGTAAAATTTCCACAAAAAAAAAAAATTTTTTTTTAACCGTAATAGACTCGGGAAAAACGCTAGAAAGGGACTTTTCTTACCGGTAAAAAATCTATATACACTGAAAGTTTCAGCAGAATCGGCTGAAAATAAAAAAAAGAAATTTTTTTTTTTTTTTTATAATTTGCCATTTTAACCCCGGCCGGCAACCCCGGTTTTCCCTGATTTTTAGCCAGGGCCGGGGCCGGGGTCAGTAAAAATGGCCGGGGTTGGCCGGGGCCCCAGGTCGGTTCTTATATATATATATATATATATATATATATATATATATATATATATATATATATATATATATATATATATATATATATATATATATATATATATATATATATATATATATATATATATTAAGGTAAAGCATTTAATATTACCGTACCTTAGAGTCTTCTTGATAAGAGTTATACTCTTGGTTCAACTCTTCCTCTTTTATTTCAATTTCAGATTCTGTTTTCATCTTAATATTTATTTTAATGGAAATATAATTAACAACCTGGAAAGAAAAAATAGAAAGACGAATAATTAATTTTAATTAAAGTTAATTACAATTAAAAAGTTAATCCAAAGTATTGAGAATATTTTGGTGACAAATTTAATTTTTTATATACTTCAAATTGCATTAAATTTTTAAAATACTTAAATTGAACCCTAACATATTCCTGGATTTATAGCAATTGTGTGAATAATATTTTCACAGCAATGGATAGTATTTTAAGGGGTAAATTTTAAATTTTTTTTTAATTTCCATTAAATTTACATACATGTATCAGATATGTTTGAGATATCAAAAAAAAAATGGAATAAATATCTTTGTATATACTTTAATTATTATAAAATTTTAAATACCTTGTATATATATACTTATTTATTATAAAATTTTAAGACTTTCTGCATGCTTTAATTGCAAATAACTTTTAACTTCTTTAATTTGATTTTCAGACTCCTTTTTTTTTTTTTTAATATAAATTTCTAGTTTATATTTTGAATAACTAAATACCAGGTAAGAGACGAACCATGCATATTTACTGAATTTTTAGACCAGCTTGAGGCTAGACCTATAAATTTTAAACTTGTGCCTAAGCCTAACTGGAAATTTTGTAGTGGGCGTTAGTTCACTGCATACTGAATGTATAATTAGTTGTATGTCATTAGTTAGGTTTACTGGTAAAATGTTGGGGCTTATTTGATCAATTACAATGTGTCTGTATTTCCACTCATTAATATAAAGTCAAAATATGCTGAAATGCATTCTACACACACTTTCACTTATTGGAAAAGTAATTAAAATAAATTAAAAAGAGAAAAACTATTTTTAAAAAATTTAAAAAGCAGTTTTACACCAAATGGTGAAGCGTATATTCTTTGACTATCTTATACAAAAATAAAAAAAATAATTAAATATCAGGTTGCCATATTTGTCCTTTGACTATTCATCATTGGATGCAATGTACCATATATATATATATATATATAATATATATATATATATATATATATATATATATATATATATATATATAGGCTTAGGTGTAGATTGTTTCTGACTTTCGATATTTTTTATATCGATATTTTTTTGTCGATATTTTATTTTAATCGATATTTTTAAACCTATAATTAGCCCTAGGCTACTATGTCGTGCAAACGTTCTTGTGTAGTTAGGTCTCTTTTACGGCAAATTCTTGTGTAGGTTAGGCCTCTTTTTACGGCAATTTCGGTAGTTCAGGTTATGATAAGTCGAATTAGGTTCTGCTAGAAAAGTAAGTAATAATAATTGTGTGTATGTCTAGTGTAATAGGGCCGTAGACCTCTAATTCTCGGCAAAGTTCTTGTTTATTTACGTTAGGCCTCTCCGATATTTTCGATTATCGATATTTTCGGACAATCGAAAGTCAGAAACAATCTACACCTTTACAATATATATATATATATATATATATATATATATATATATATATATATATATATATATATATATATATATATATATATATATATACTACAATATTTAAACCCACTACTCACAGATCAGGGATATAGGGGCAGAGCTCCCCATAGACAAATATTTGTGTAGCTTGCATTTGCATCTTGTAATGTAATATGTATTAACGATATTTTAAGAAAATATTAATGTAACAACTATTATTGCAATACAGCAGTAAAAATATAAATACATGGGCGCAAGATTATATCTACAGGGGAGTTCTATCCCTGTACCCCCTGACCCATGAGTGCCAGTGATAAACATTGTAGTTATATATATATATATATATATATATATATATATATATATATATATATATATATATATATATATATATATATATATATATATATGGACCAACTGGGGCCCCTGCTAAAAATCAGGGAAAAATCGAAATAAATTAAAAATAAATTATCCTTAAGTGGACAGTCCAATTTCAAAAAAAAAATTTATTTTGAGCCGATTCTCCTGAAATTTTCAGTGTATATAGTTTTTTTTCGGGTAAAAAAAGTCCATTTTTATCATTTTTCTAATCTTATAACTTAAAAAGTTTTTGTTTTTGGAAATTTGACCCTTTTTCAAATGAATGGAGGGGCCAAACCACTTTTCAAAATGACCTGAAATTTGGACTGTATATTTAAAATTCTATGGACTACAAAAGCTTGAAACAGATTTTTTGTTTCTAGTTATAAAAAAAATGTTATAACCTTAAACTGACCAACTATCGACAAAAATCTTTTCTTAAATCCACCTTTTAGACAAAAAAAAAAAAAAAAACTAAATATAACCTTTCTTATTTTTGGTGGGTGTATAGAGGAGGGATGGGGCTACAAATTCTTCTCTATACTTTATTCAATGCGATTCATTGCTTTTGAGGTATAGCCTCTCAAAAAAGGTCCATTTTTTACCAAATTTCAATAATTAATTAAGTTTGAGAGGCTATATCTCACTTCAAACAAATAGCATTTAATAATTCACTAAATAAAAGTTGTTGCTTTGTCCCATCTCTAAACAATATCCAAAAATAAAATATTAGTAGGTAGTTTTTTTTTGTTTTTTTTAATAATTTTTTCTCCGTAAGGGTACAATTTTTAACATTTTTTTTCAAGTGCTTATTACTTTTTTTCTAGACGTGATATTAAAAATCTGTTCTCACTTATTAAAGAAATTGGGGCTAAGATTATTCAGTTAAATTTTCAGCTCATGTGGATCAGTGGTTTGACCCCAGAATTCATTTTTTTTCAACTTTGGGTTCAAATAATTTTCAAACCGTTATAGACTCAGAAAGATACCCAAAATTAATTTAGAACAATAAAAATAACAATGTATACATACAGGTTATATTGATAATTTTATATCTTACATTTTTTCAAATTTTTTCTTACCTAGGTAAACCTGTTGAATCACTATTATAAATCAGAAAAAAATATTTTAAATTTTTGTATTTATAATTATACAAATCTGTAATTTTCTGAAAAAAATGCAAATAATTATTAATATAAGCGAATTTTAGCTATTAGGAACATAGGAACATAGGAAAATAGAGACAGTTAGAAGCCACAAGGGCCTATCGAGACTGTCCCAGTCCAAACAAATAATAACAGTAACAATACTAATACATTCACGAAAGACTAGGTCTATCCCATCCTAGTTATCAGTTCATTCATGCATAGATAAAAGTAAAACTAAACCCCATTACACATGCAATACTCAATGAACCATCACCCAACTCCTTAAAATTAAATAAACCAATTAAATTTAAATTAATTTTCTTAATCTAAAATTTCAGTGCTTTTGAACTCTTTACAAATTTTATGAAACCCCGGCCAGAGCGCTGGCCCCAATCCTAGCAAAATTGTAGCCCGGTCAGTCCCTACTAACGTATATAGGGTAGGTCTGATGGATAGAGGATTCATAGACAAACAGGTGTAGGCCCCTTTTGAATTTGAGTTTCATGAAGATGGTCCTAGAAAGTTGCCTATTTTAAACATATAAGTTACCATTTCGTTGATTAATCAATTTTTTGAACAAATATCATTTAACCTGTAAAACTTTTATCAAGAAAATAAACAAATATAAATATAAAAATATTCGATTTTCAAAATAAGCCTTTGTTATTTAAGAAGCCATTTTAAATTTATTTTACTTTTTTGGTTGCAAAAATATGGGTTCCTGATTGTCGTAAAATTATAACAATGACCTGAATTAATAAGTAATCCTTTTATTATAAATATCTACACAATGTCACTAGTGTCTCAGTCGAACCTAAAGAACGAGTATTAGGGATGCTGCAAAAGTTTCGATATATATCGATATAAATATTTTTTTACGATAGTATCGAAAAAATATCGATGATATTTTCAAACCCGATATATCGATAT
>SEYY01013517.1:5000-10000 GCA_009176605.1 Armadillidium nasatum
CCAAGAAAGATCACGAGAATAAGATAACCAAGAATATTGAGGGCAGATGAAGGTTTGAGTTGTGTGTTTTCGAAGTCATAGTTGTGTGGATTGCGTCGAGTAGAAAGATGGAGGAATTAAGTTTTTGAGTCATTGAAAACTACCATGTTTTCATTGATGAAATTAGTAAAAGAGTTGAGGATTGGACAGATCCTTGAGGAACACTACAATTTATAGATTTAAAGGAAGAACGGTAGTCGTCTACAACAGCTGCTAAAGAACGATCGGAAAGGAAATCAGAAAGAAGGTTACAGAGAGAATGATAGGTTTCGAAAGAAGGAAGTTTTGAAATCAAAATTTTGTGCCAAACTCTTTCGAAGGCTTTCGATATGTCTAACGCTATAGCGAAAGATTCACCGAAATCCCAAAGAGCGGAAGAACAAAAGTCAGAAAGTAGGGAAAGAAGATCACCAGTAGAGCGTTCTTTACAAAAGACATACTGGCGATCAGAGATAAGATTAGAAGGATTAAGGTGTTTCGAAATCTTCCCCTTAATGATAGATTCAAACACTTTAGAAAGAACGGAGGTTAAAGAAATAGGACGATAGTTAGAGGGTTGAGAGAGGTTCCCCTTCTTCGGCATAGGCTGAATGAGCGCACGTTTCCAGCAAGAAGGGAAGGTCGAAGTGGAGACACAAACGAAATAATTTGCCAAGGCAGGGTGCAAGCTCTGGAGCACAGGTTTTGAGAACCGCAGGAGAAATAACATCGGGACCATACGCCTACTTAGTGTTAAGTTCAGAGAGAGCAGAAATGAGATCCTTAGAAGAAATGCAATGTTAGGCGCAAATGAGTTGGAGGGGATTGAAGGAGGAGAAACAGATGAGTCTTCGTCTAAGGTAGAGTTAGGAGAAAAAGTTTGAACTAATATATATATATATATATATATATATATATATATATATATATATATATATATATATATATATATATATATATATATATATATATATCAGTTGATATTTTTTGTAAAATGCCAAAAATAACGAAAGGAAGAGGAACCAGAGAGATAATTGCATTTATAACCGAGAAAAGGGTTTTTGGTATCTCGAAGAATAGATTTTGCACGATTACGGGATGAAAAATAGGTTGAATGAGTTTGAGGAGTTTGAAGACGACTCTAATCTCTGAAGGCAGAATCCCTGCTGCGGATAGCGCGAGAACAACTACATTTAAACTAAGGTTTGTTAGGTTTAGTAGAAGTAAAGAATATGGAATGTACGCCTCCATGACAGAGAGTATCACCTCTGTTATGCTTTCAGCACACTCCGAAGGACCCCTCTCACAAAAGCAGTAATCATTCCATGGGAAATCAATGAAGTACAACCACAAGTCAGACCAGCTAGCTGTACCGAAGTGTCAGAAACGTCTCCTTGCCGAAGGCGGGTGCCATTCTTGCGAAAGACTTGAAGAGACAGAACAAGATTCTGAGATAAGAAGGCTTTCGGATGAACCCAGAGGAGGAAAGAGTTTAACAGTATAAGGAGAAGGATAGGAGGTTAAGAAAAGATCAAGTTGATTTCATCACCAAGACGGTCAGGGATACTGGTAAGGAGTTGCACCAACTGCTCAAGGTTGTTCTGGGTAGAAAAATCGTATTCGAGTTCAGCGGCTTGATCATGAGAACTAGATGAAAGCCATTGGCTGTGGTGAACATTGAAATCACCTAAAATGATGATTTCGAAGAAAGGAGAAGAAAGAAAATGCTTTATTTTAGAGTTTAAATTTTCGAAGAATTATCATTGTCAGTAGAATTAGGAGATAAATAGACAGAACAAATAAATTTAGTAGTAGACAAAGTAGAGATCACGATATATATAATATATATATATATATATATATATATTATATATATATATATATATATATATATATATATATATATATATATATATATATATATATATATATATATATATTATTCTATATATATATTATTTTATTTTCATTTATTATTTTCCCTATCAGTGGGACAAGGATCTTTCCCCATCTGTTCTTGAAAGTTCCCTCCAGGAAGGCTCGAACAGATCATGATTTTCGGCTAGTTGGTTTCAGTTCCAGTCCTTGAGCCTTATTTAATTAAACACACAGGAGTGGTTTTCACCCTTTCAGTGTCTCCATCTAAGCTTTAAAAACTCTGTTTCCAAGACCCCCAGAAGTTTTTTCTCGGAACTTTGATTTCCTTTGCTGGTCCTGGAGTTGTTGCAAGCAATAATCAATAATTATAGGGCCGAATTACCAGCCTTCTCACCCCTGCTCTTCACTCTTCTCGTATAATCCAATCATATCGCCTTTATATATATATATATATATATATTATATATATATATATATATATATATAATATATATATATATATATATATATATATATATATATACCAATTTTAGATATACGATTAAGTATGTGTATAGTACATTTTCTTGTCTGAGAGAGAGAGAGAGAGAGAGAAGAAATGATTTTTTATTTTGCATCATTTTGAAATATTAAAAAAGAAAATTCAAAGTGCATCAAATCTGAAGCTTCTTCTACCCTCTTCCCTTCTTCTTATTTCTTTTCTTTTACTTATTAACAATTTCTACACGTATGACAAAGTTCAAACTTAATATATAAGTAAATTTATAAACAGCGAAAATAGCTTGTAAAAAGGACGAGACAAGAGAAGAAAAAGGTAAGACTCCCATTCATATATATGAATATAGATGAGTATACATGATATATATATGCAAATTTTTCTTGCTAGGGAATGATAGTAACAAAGTTTATTTCCCCGACAGCAATTTATTATCACAGTTGTTTTAAAATAATTCGCTCTCTATGCATATTTTACCTTGGAGTCAAGATAACGTTACAATTGGTAAAGCTTTCTAATAATGCATTATTCATAGAGGCAATTTAAAATCACTGTTTTTTTTAATTAAACATTCTTTCTTCGAGGCTCTTAAAGAAGGAACAGATATTGAGGTTCTTGATGGTTATAAAGCAAATCATTTTTGAGATGTTTTAACATAAAGATTAAGTAACCTTCTTTATTAAGTATATCATAAGAATATATATATATATACATATATATATATATACATATATATATATATATATATATATATATATATATATATATATATATATATATATATATATATATATATATTATATATATATATATATATATATATATATAATATATATATATATATCTTTGTTAAGTTTACCATAAGAATATATATATATATATATATATATATATATATATATATATATATATATATATATATATATATATATATATATATATATATATATATATATATATTTGCATGTTTATTTGTGTGTGTGGTGAGAAGAGTGAAAAAGAGAAAATTTAAAGAACATTCGAGAATATTTCACTTCAAATTTATATTTATAAGTTATGTATTACAATACCTAATAATTAATATTTAAGACTCCCATTTTAAGAATGAAATTTCCACATATTTCTTTTCTAAATCAAAAAAGGATTAAATATTTGGCTGAGACTCGTCGAACAGCCTTTCCTCAGAGAAATATAAATTAAGTTAAGAAGAGCAGTGATTATCTGCAACAGCTTCAACAAGTCACAATTGATATTACAGGTCACAATGAGGAAGGGCTTTTTGGCCATGTTAATTCCACAGGTTTTATGTTATGTTTGGGGAATTAAAATTGAGAGAACTACATTGATACCAAATTAGAAAAGATGGAAATGAAGTTAATGTAACAAACTTTATCAAAAACTTTTAATTTAGGGTCAAAGAGGAAGGAAAGATTACCAGTAGAGGCCTCCTTAAAGAAGTTGAACTAACAATCTGAGATAATTTTCGAAGAATTAAGGTTTCGAAATCTGGTTTTTGAATAGATTTGAAAACTTTGGAAAATAAAAAGAATAAAGCAAAAACACCATAGTTAGAGGAATTATGAAAGATCAATTTTTCGGGTCAAGTTAAATTGCCATTACTCCAAGCACGAAGGAAAACATAAGAGCATGTAAAGGAACTGTTCTGTCCAAGCAGTAATCATTCCAAGAAAGTCAAGAATGAATCTTCCCCCCCAAAAAAAGAAGAGACAGAACTGTATTCAGATATGAGAAGACAATCTGATCCTAAAGAAGTTAAGAATTAAAAAAAATGTAAATCAAAGAGAATGATTTTAAAATTGAAAAGATATAATATGCTTACCTCCAAGTCAGTCAAAGATAGAATATCACGATCGGTATTATCTGACAAATAATGTTATATACTGAGGATTCGAAATCGTGTTCAGAAGCTGTATAATGAAACTACACAAAATTTAATGACACCAGCAGAGGTTAAAGCATACACAATTATAATTTTTGAGAAAGAGTTTAGTTAGGAAATATAAAAGCTGTAAGGTAAATTCAAGTTTAGATTAGCAATAGGTTAGGTTAGGTTAAGTTAGCTTAGGTTAGGCTAGGGAGTTGAAACCTTAATTAAACCAAAATTCTGTAGAATACATATCAATACAGAAACGTAAAACGACGTTGTCCTCGAACAATCAACATTAATTTCTGAATAAACCTGACTATACAAAAACTAAGGTGCGGCTTTGTATGAAAGAGTTAAAAAAAAAAGTTGCGGGAGTAAAGAATAAAGGTTCAGACCTAGAGCTAGAAAACTTTTGAAAATGAGACTATATATATATATATATATATATATATATATATATTATATATATATATATATATATATATATATATATATATATATATATATATATATATATATATATATATATATATATATATATATATATATATATATATATATATATATATAATATATATATATATATATATATATATATATATATATATATATATATATTATATATATATATATATATATATATATATATATATATATATATATACCACAGGTGGGCAAACGCCAGAGATCTACCAAATTTCCACCAGAGAAAAAAAAAAA
>SEYY01013517.1:17500-22500 GCA_009176605.1 Armadillidium nasatum
CCATTTTATTTTTTTCACGCAATTTCTCTGTAATCAATCTTAGTGTGAATACCTGGTCCACACACCCCCTACCCTCCCTAAAACCCCCTTGTTCCTCACCCATTCCCTCACTTGTCAATTCTTTCATTCTCCTCACTAACACCTTCGCATAAATCTTTCCAATCACGCTCAGCAGACTAATACCCCTATAATTTTTACACACCATCTTATCACCTTTTCCTTTGTATATAGGTACAATGCAGGAGTCCTGCCACTCCTGAGGCACTCTCCCTTCTCTCCAACACACATTAAACAATCTCACCAACCAGTAAATCAACTCTCTAGGTCCTTCTTTTATCATCTCTCCGTATATACCATCCATTCCTGCAGATTTTCCTTTCTTTACCTTTCTCACCGCTACTTCCACCTCCTCTTTACTAATATTTATCTCCTGATCCTCGATAACTGCTTCTCCATCATTTTCTACCCCTCCCCCATTACTAATCTCTATCCCTTCGTTCAACAATTCACTAAAATACGTTTTCCATCTTTCTCCAACATCCTTCTCTCCCTGTAATATTTCTCCACCTTCCCCTTTCACTCCCTCTCCCCTCTCTTCCCCTCCTTTCCTCACCCTATTTACCTCTTTCCAAAACATTTTATTCCTTTCCTTAAAATTTTCTGCTAACTTTCTGGCCCACTCCTCTTCTACTCTTCTTTTTGCCCTCTTGACCTCTCTTTTCACCTCCCTACATCTCATCCTATACTCCTCCCAATCCTGTGCCTCCTTTGTACCCAGATACCTGTTAAAGGCGTCCTTCTTTCTTTTCACCATATTCTCCAAATCTTCATTCCACCATTCACTCCCTCTCCGCCTTCCATTCCCTATTTTCTTCACCCCACACACACTTTTCGCAACCTCCACTAAAGCTATCTTCAATTTATTCCATTCCTCTTCAACATCCTCCACCTCACTCCTCAATACCTCTCTCCATTTCTCTCTTATTCCTCTTATGTAATCATCTCTGTTTTCCTCTTCTTCCAGCTTTTCTACACGCACCACCTCCACCACCCTCTTTCTCACATTTACTTTCTCCCAACCTCCTTTAACCTTGACCCTCGCCACTACTAAGTAATGGTCAGATATACCCATGGCTGCTCCTCTTAATACATTTACATCTAATAATCTACTCCTGTCTTCCCATCTCACACATACAAAATCCAACAGTCCCTTCTCCCCATTCACCCCACTCACCCATGTATACTTGTGAATGTTTTTCTTCATAAACCATGTATTACCAATCATCATTCTTCTTGCAGCACACATTCCAATCAATTCAGTCCCATTGTCATTTACACCTTCTACCCCAAAGGGTCCTACTATTCTTTTCACACTTCTATTACCCACCCTCGCATTCAGGTCTCCCAACAAACATATATGCTCTCCATTATCAAATTTCCCCATACACTCATTCAGACTCTCCCAGAATGCCTCTCTCTCCATTTCATTTGTTCCCACCACCGGTGCATAAGCACAAATAAAAACCCAGCACTCCCTCCGTACCCTTAAACGTACCCAGGCTATTCTGGCTCCTATACTGCCACTCTCCTTCACACAACTCCACCACACATCTTTCATAACTATTGCCACTCCTTCTCTTGCTCTAACCCTCTCATTTACACCAGCGTATATACCTTTGTACATCCCAAAGGAAATTTCCCCTTTACCCTTCAATTTCGTTTCCGTCAATGCCAACACATCAAATCCCTTTTCCTTCATCACTATTCCCACTTCTTCTCGTTTCTCTTCTTTATTCACTCCCCTTACATTTAACGTTCCCACTTTCAGTATCTTAGTAGCTCCCCTTCTTTCAGCCATCACTTTTGACTTCATTCACTCACTCACACACACACGAAATATGACGCTTTATGGTAGGTTCCACTTCCTGAGGCTACTACCAATTCCTCGAGGCTCCTACTATTATCTTATATTACCTAATTTATTCTAATACTTAAAAAATATTAAATCTTAATAACTAATAAAAATTACTAACATACATAATCAAATATAATATATATATATATATATATATATATATATATATATATATATATATATATATATATATATATATATATATATATATATATATATATATATATATATATATATATATATATATATATATATATATATATATATATATATATATATATATATATATATATAGTATATATATATATATATATATATATATATATATATATATATATATATATATATATATATATAATATATATATATATATAGTATATATATATATATATATATATATATATATATATATATATATATATATATATATATATATTTACCTGAATATCAATAACGAAAAACTATAATTAAGCTCTAAAAATAATTTTGAATATTTGCTTACCAAAATATCAAAGTCTAACAATCATTTTGCAATCATTTAATTCCTTATATAATCCGAAAACTGCAAAAAAAAAAAAAAAAAAAAAAAAAAAATTAAAAAAAAAAAATAATAATAAAAAAAAAATTAATAAAAAAAAAAAAAAAAAAAAAAAAAAAATTAATAAAAAAAAAAATAAAGGATACAAGGAATTTTCTTTTATTAAAATGAATAAATTTTAATATATCTTTTTATAGCTCATCTTGAAATTTCAATGTTTACTTAGGGCTGATTTTTACTCTTACGTTTTAAGAATTTTAATTTAATCTTTTAAAAAAAGTGGAAAGAACTAAAATATTTTACGTTCGTTTCATTTTGTGGATACAAGACCTATATATATATATATATATATATATATATATATATATATATATATATATATATATATATATATATATATATATATATATATATATATATATATATATATATATATATATATATATATATATATATGTGTTTTCCCGAAGATTTTATAGTATTGTAGAATATTATCGAGTAGAAAGTTGAAGGAACAGAATTTTTGTAGCATTGAAAATAACCATGTTTTCTTTACCACATTTAGAAATTCACGAAAAATCAAAGGTTAATTTCTTCATGGCTACCCACCTAGAGTTAGTTAAATGCTGTCGGATGAGACGGACTTCGAAATGAGTAAGGAAGGTAGAGTTATCGGCTTTGAAGTAAATTAGTGATAAAGTAATAGATAGAAGGGAGAAAAATAAAAAAATAGCGTTGGAATAGAAGATATCTGAGGAACACGGTGGCTGTCTTCAACAGTCGTTATAGAACAACTGAAAAGAAAATCAGGTAGACAGCCACAGAGAGAGTTGTATAACTAAACTCCAAAATAGAACACATCTATCTTTTCAGTTTCTCTAAAATCATCATTTAAGATGATTTCAATGTACACCATTGCCAATGAGTTTCTTCGAGTTCTCAAGATTTAGACGGTGAACTTGTCTTCCATTTCTCTATCCAAATTGACCTTGAACAGATTTTGCTTCTCTCTATTCATTTCTTGATTTTCATGGAGATAAAACCCAACATTCTAAACCTTTTCTTAACTTCTAATCTTTCTCGTTGCACTGTTAACCTCTATCCTCCTCTTTTAACTCATTTAATTAAGTTTTCCGCAGGATAGGATTCCGTCTATTGCTCAGAAACATTTGTAGCATTTCGGTGACGTTAACTAGTTTGGCTTATCTTCGTATTTCTTTGATTTCCTTTAAAATGATTATATCTTCTGGATGAGAAATCTTTCCGATTGTGCAGAGCGCATAACCGAGGTGATCTTGGAATGGAGGCGTACATTCCATATTCTTTTTCTTCAACTAAACCTAACAGGCAACTCTTCTTGTTTTCATGCTATTAGATGCAGGGATTGGTCCTCAAACTCCAGAAACTCATCCAACTTATATTTCCTCTCGGAATCGTGCAAAATATATTCTCTGTAATGCAAAAAAAAACATTTCTCCGTTCAAAATGCAATAATTTTCTAATTTATCTTCCTTACGCCATTTCTGAAATTTTTCAAAAAATGTCAACTTTAACTTTGCTACTCCATCTTTTCCACCTCTGTTACCACCCGACGGCACAACTCCCGTTTTGCAGTTTGAGCTAAACTTTTCACTCAAACTTTAGGCGATTCAGGAGCAATTAATTCCTCCTTCTTCAACCCTATCCAGTTAATATTTGGATAATAATGTAATTTTTTCAAAGACCACTTCTGTTCTCCCTGAACTTAACACTAAAAAGGTGGTTCTCAAAATTTTTGCTTCTGAATTTGCATTCTATCTTGGTAAGCTATCTCGTCTCTGTCTTTCTAATTCGACCTTCCTTTCTTTCTGGAAAAGTGATTATATTAGGCCTTTGCAAAAAGAGTGGAACCCCTCTCAACCCTCTAACTATGGTCTTATTTCTTTAAACTAAAGATTTTGAATCTGTTTATAACAGGAAGATTTGGAAACATCTCAGTCTTCTAATTTTATCTCTGATCCCCGGTATGACTTTCGTAAAATTGCATAGTGATCTTCTTTTTTTTTATTCTCTGACTCTTGCTCTTCGGGTCTTCGGCATTCCGGTAAATCTTTTACTGTTTCCCTATACAATTTCAAAAACTTTGATTGTGTCTGGCACAAATCTATGATATCTAAACTTCTCTCTTCCTCTCTGATTTCCTTTCAGGCCGTTCCATAGCAGGTGTTTAAGACGTTTCCATTCATTTTTTAAATCTATAAAAGTGGTGTTAGGGTTCTGTCCTATCCCAACCCTTTTTCTACTTTTCATTATGTCCTTTTCTCAATTATCTCGTCACTTATTTACTACCAAGCTTACGACTCCACCCTTCATTACTCCTTCCATTTTGAAAGGAGGGTTGTCCTGGAGCAGCTAACCTCTGATTTTTCTCTTATTTCTAATTAGTGCAGGGAAATTATGAGTTTTCAATGCCCCAAAACTTAGTTCCTCCATCTTTCTACTCGACACAACTCTCCTCATAACTTTCTCTCTCTCTCTCTATATATATATATATATATATATATATAT
>SEYY01013517.1:30000-35000 GCA_009176605.1 Armadillidium nasatum
ATATATATATATATATATATATATATATATATATATATATATATATATATATATATATATATATATATATATATATATATATATATATATATATATATATATATATATATATATATATATATATATTATATATATATATATATATATATATATATATATATATATATATATATATATGGTGCTCGAAGAAACTGTCTACACTGTAAACCCCACCTTTACGGCTTCCTTGTAGCACAAGGTGCATATTGCTTGCACGTCAATTTTGTGTGGACGTATGCAAATCCAGTCTTGTCCTCTGTGGTGCCTCCTTCTTTCCTGTCACCTCTTTTTTTGGGGAATTCTTTCACATTTTCTGTATTTCATGATGAATTTCATCTCAATTACTTTAAAGCCGACGTCTGTGCTTACCTAAGAAATTTGCGGTTTTTCTTATTCTATTATTGCTCTAACACCCCCACCTTAAATAGGGTTCTGCCTGTGAGTGGTATATATATATATATATATATATATATATATATATATATATATATATATATATATATATATATATATATATATATATATATATATATATATATATATTATACCCAAATTTGCAGCACATTGATCTTTTGTATCAAGTTCTAAGGCCTTTCATATGTTCAAAGAATAGGAGGGAATTGCCTCTCCATCTATCGCGAAATATTATAAATCGACCTTACAAGTGTTCTTTTTCTGACAACCTGAGCTATTTAATTGATCAATAACAAAAGTTTCATCAAATAAACAATCCATCAATTTTTATTTAATTAATAGCTTATTTCTTAGGGAATTTATATATTTTCTTGAAAACTAACTTTATTTGTTTATATATATATATATATATATATATATATATATATATATATATATATATATATATATATATATATATATATATATATATATATATATATATATATATATATATATATATATATATATATATATATATATATATATATATATATATATATATATATATATATATATATATATATATATATATATATATATATATATATATATATATATATATATATATATATATATATATATATATATATATATATATATATATATATATATATATATATATATATATATATATATATATATATATATATATATATATATATATATATATATATATATATATATATATATATATATATATATATATATATATATATATATATATATGAAATCGTTAAGAAATCGCGATTAGCCCAGAACGTATTATTAGCCTATGTTATGATAAGAATTGAAGGAATATGCATTTATATTGTAAAAAAAATATAATTCTTAACAAATTATTTTTTAACTTTCTAAATGTATTTTACTATTTATTTAATAATTAATTTTATTCCTAAATAATAATGTTTTCTTTCTTCGATTATATTTACAGAAAACTAACAAGCTGCAAATAAATATTTGTTTCAGATATTTAAATAAAGTTATAGATGTAAATTTAGAATAAACTATTTTTTATTTTTTTAAAAATTGTGAAATTTCTTTCTCTAAAATTTTACCTCTTAAATAAAAATGAAGAAACATTATTAAAATATAATAAATAAATAATAACATCTTTTTTAATTACACTTAAAAAATCAATATATATTAAAAATTACTCTCAATTTGCCATTCACACAATTCAATTAAATCAGGGTACAAAAGAAACCTATACATATAAACTAATATTAAAACAATCTTTTTATTGAAGTGTTAATAAATTAAGGAAGAGGATTGCTGTGGGATTCCCTTGAACATCAGTCTTTCAACTGTAATTTCAATGGTCATCTGGGAAGATGCGAAATTAAACAAAAGAATCTAATAAATTAACTGGAAATAACAGCTTTGATTTAAGAGTAAGACCAAGGTTATTGCTGGTATATATATATATATATATATATATATATATATATATATATATATATATATATATATATATATATATATATATATATATATATATATATATATATATATATATATATATATATATATATATATATATATATATATATATATATATATATATATATATATATATATATATATATATATATATATATATATATATCCCTGAGAAACTGTTGATTAAAAAAAATTGAAATCTTTGCAAGTTGACTTAAGTTATTTAATATATTTTATTAAGAGTTTTTCCAGGTTTGGCATATATATATATATATATATATATATATATATATATATATATATATATATATATATATATATATATATATATATATATATATATATATATATATATTAGTTTTAAAGTTTTTTAATAAATTCTTAACTTTTATATGAAGAATATTTTTTAACTATATATATATATATATATATATATATATATATATATATATATATATATATATATATATATATATATATATATATATATATATATATATATATATATATATATATATATATATATATATATATATATATATATATATTTAACAAAAATACTAAAAATAAATAAAATAAAAAAAAAAAAAAAAAAAAAAAAAAAAAAAAAAAAAAAAAAAAATTTTTATTTTATTTTATTTTATTTTATTTTGTTCTATTTTTTTTTTATATATATAAAAAGTTGCGAAAAATTTTATCTCAAAGAAAAGTAAAGGAAATTTCAATTTTCAGTATAAAATTATTCTAGTGGGAAAAATCCCAATTTTCCCTTTACGTGATAATTGAAATGAGTTCAATTTGCTCTTCTATAAGTAACATTTATTTTTTCCCTAAAAAAAAGTGGTTATTTAATTAAAATCCACTCTTCCTTTTTCCTCTTTCTCTCTTTCTTTCTCTCTCTCTCTCTCTCTCTCTCTCTTTTCCCCTTATATATATATATATATATATATATATATATAATATATATATATATATATATATATATATATATATATATATATATATATATATATATATGAAAGGAAAAAAATATCAATTTCATTTTCCATATTTCAGTTCATTCAATTTTATTTCATTGTCATTTTTATTGTCCATCGATTTGGACTATAAGAAACGAAAATAAAAGAAACCAAGAGTTTAAGAAACGAAGAGAAGATTCAGTTTTGAAAATAAATCTGTCATAAAAACGATATATATATATATATATATATATATATATATATATATATATATATATATATATATATATATATATATATAATATATATTAGAGAGAGAGAGAGAGAGAGAGAGAGAGAGAGAGAGAGAGAGAGAGAGAGAGAGAGAGAGAGAGAGAGAAAGAGACAGACAGACAGACAGACAGACTGACAGAAAGTCAGACAGACTGACAGAGACAGAGTCAGAGACAGAGATATAGTCAGAAACAGAAACAGAAACAGAGACAGAGACAGAGACAGAGAACGAGAGAGAGGAGCAGGATGTAGCGAAATCCGAAACGATAAAGTACCTTCCAATGTGCATTTTTCAGGAATTATTAGGTTTAACTGCTGCTTTCTATTGCATTGGTTTGTACTCCTCGCGATTCATCTTCTCAAATCGTATTTTAATTGTACCATCGAGCTTACACTTAGTGATTTACTCTATTATCACTTTTCCGTTTTCCTAATATGTTTCACACACACCAACATACATATAATTTAATAATAACTTTAAGAAAATACATTTTGAAATGTAGAAACTTAAACTGTCCTTGTGGATTCTTTAAGGGATGAAAATGCTTCTCATACTCCCTCACCCGATCATCACATTGGAGTTGGTGGCCTCCTGTGAAAGGTTGTTGATGACATATCTTTGAAGATGGCTTGCACTGTTGCATGTTCTTCTTTCTCCATTGATTTCTACAACATTTGCTGACTTTTTTTTTAAAATTTCCACTTTGTTGAGCATAACCTCTTTCTTGTTCTTGACTCAAGTCAGCCACTTGAAAATAAAGCCTGCAAACCATTCTCTGTTTCCTCTTACTGTCTCTGTTCTTAATTTGCAGTGATAGAGGGCTGTGCATGTTTGGACAATGATGTGTTTTGTTTGCGCTTCTCTCTAATTTAGTTTTCCGAATTTTTTTTATCTTGTGGCTTAGGGTCTCTTTATCATCAGCCTAGGACTAAGTCCCTTTGTTCTGCTTATTTATCCACTAACCATTTCTCTGAAAAAAATATTCTTAGTGGTTTCAATGTTCACCCCAGTCAAAGGCTTTTTCCATTTCTCAACTTGAAGAAGGTGAACTTGCATTTCTTTTCCCTATCTAAAATAACCTTCAATAGTTGGTGTAGTTCCAGACTCGTATTTTTGATTGCCTTGAATATGAGCTAGACATTCAAGACCTTTTATTAACCTTAAATTCTTCCCTTTATACTTTTAAACTGTTTCTAACTCTGGGATATTCCTATTACCATCTTTTTTCTGTACACTCTACAGTTACTTCTGATCTTCCTTAAGGAAAATCAAGATGGAATTTTTTTCTGTATTTGGTCTACAAACTGGTACGACTTGCGGTCGTACATTATCTATTTACCTTGGAATCATTTTCACTTTTGAGTTAGGCGTCAGTCTGAGTGCCCAGAGAGTTTAATCAAGTTGATTCTCTCTGGCTTATTGGTGGATATTCCAAATTCTTTCTTTAAACCAAACATACCACTGACTAATATTGCTTGTTCTCGTGTTACTTGACAAAGAGACTCTGCAACCAGGAATTATTGTTATTTTCAAGTTCCAGAAACTCATGCGACTTATATATCATTCGGGAATCGTGAAAAATCAAATCTCTTTAACATTAATGACTCTTTTCTCGGTAAAAAAATTCAATATTTTTTGGCTTCTCTTACCCACGCACTTTCTGTCCTTTTGCAAAAAAAATGTTAACTCTTCCACTGCTTCTCCCTCTTCCATTATCTTATTTCTTTCGAAGGTGCAACTGCTGCTTTACCTTTCGCAGAAATAAAACTCTTTCCCAAAATTTTTCCATCTTTCACTATTCTGGAGCTATTTCCTCTACTCCAACCCCAACG
>SEYY01013518.1:0-2500 GCA_009176605.1 Armadillidium nasatum
GTTGAAGGCGAGTTCACCGGCTGGAGATTGAGAACTAGAAAAAGCCATTGGCGGTGGTGAACATTGAAATCACCCAAAAGGATGATTTCAGAGAAAGGAGAAGAGGATAGAATGTGCTCTATTTTGGAGTTTAAATAGTCGAAGAATTTTTATAGTCAGTAGAATTAGGATAAATAGACAGAACAAATAAATTTAGTAGTAGAATTGCAAGAGAGTTTAAGCCATAAGGTTTAAGCCTATATACATATATATATATATATATATATATATATATATATATATATATATATATATATATATTATATATATATATATATATATATATATATATTAGAATACATTTTAATTGACTCCATGTGACTTTGGCTTGCGAAAATTTAAGGTGTAAATGTACGAAATTTTAAAATTAAATTATGATTTAATTTAAGATTAATTTTAAAGTTTTACAGAAGTTTTTTCTTTTCGTAATTTATAAACTTTTTGTTGCTAAAGCAACCTGTAACTTTTAAAATACAGAAAATATAATAATAATAATAATAATAATAATAATAATAATAATAATAATAATAATAATAATAATAATAATAATAATAATAATAATAATAATAATAATAATAATAATAATAATAATAATAATAATAATAATAATAATAATAATAATAATAATGTTAATAAAAATGAAGATTTAACTTCAACAACAATAATAATAATAATAATAATAACAAAAGAAAAAATTATTTTTAAAAATTAAAAAAAATTATTATATTATTATTATTATTAATATTATTATTTATATAATTATTATCAATACTTTTCGTATTATTATTATGATTATTATTATTGGTAATACAAGTAGTAATAGAAATATGCCTATTATTATTATTAAAATTAATGTTGAATTTATTCACGTCTAAATTTGATAACCGATAAGTATCATAACCCCACGAGCCATTATTATATATATATATATATATATATATATATATATATATATATATATATATATATAATATATATATATATATATATATATATATATATATATATATATATATATATATAATATATATATATATATTTGGTTTGCATGCGTTTCTCAAACAGTGTTTTTAAATAATAAATATGTAAATTGCTACTTTACATCTCTGAGAAATCTAAAAATATTATGGGCATCTTACAAAAGTGGTCAAGTGACTCAAAAACAATTAAAAAACATTCAATTTTGAGTCGTCTTACTTTCGACTGAGTCATAATAACATTAATAAATGATGTTTTGAGGATAGGTCGTACAAATTTTGAGTAGTGTTCCTCTTCCATTAAGGAAAATTTTGTATTTAGTATCAAAGTTCATTCTACGGGAGAAGGTTGTTCAAAAAATCTGCTCCTCTGTGATGACTTGGTGGAAAAAGTGATAGTTACATTGGGTGACTAAATTATTTATGTTATATGAATAAATCTTTGATTTTAATCAATTATTTTTTGTACTTGCAATTTTAAAAATTAAAAAGTGTTGAATTTTGGTGATTTTTATAAAAACAAATGAAACTTAAAAAATGTGTTCAGAAAGAATTAACGGAGCTTTCTTATTTATTTTTATTTTAACTTCGCTCTCTTTATTCACAGGTAAAGTTCAGGTTTTAAAATTTTTTATTAATTTTCTTGTTTTATTATTTTCTTTTTTATCTCTTTCTCAATTCACAGTCAAAATTCAAGTTTTGTAATTTTTTTTACTAATTTTTTTTTTTTTTTTTTTTTTTTTTTTTTTTTTTTTTTTTTTTTTTTTTTTTTTTTTTTTTTTTTTTTTTTTTTTTTTTTTTTTTTTTATTTTTTTTTTTTTTATTTTTTATTATTATTATTATTTATTATTATTATTATTATTATTATTATTATTATTATTATTATTATTATTATTATTATATTATTATATTATTATTATTATTATTATTATTATTATTATTATTATTATTATTATTCATTATCATTTCATTTTAGTAATACTATTATTATTAATTTTATTTTGTTAACATTACTATTATATAGATTTTATTTTATTAATATTAAGATTATTATATTATTATTAAAATTATTATTATTATTTTATTATTATTATTATTATTATTATTATTATTATTAGTATTATTAATATTATAATTATTGGCAAATGTCTTATATAATTATCCCACGTGACAGGTTTTTCTAATATATTTAAAATATATAATAATGCAGATTAAGATACGAATTTTGTGTTAGTAATTAAAAAATGAAAATAAATTTTATTTTATATATATATATATATATATATATATATATATTATATATATATATTATATATATATATATATATATATATATATATATATATATATATATATATATATTATAATATCTTAAAGTGAATAATGTAATCTTAATTATTTTTTTAACTACTCTTAAACCATAATAATTAATAAATAATAATAATAATAATTATTATTTATTATTATTATTATTATTATTATTA
>SEYY01013518.1:20000-27500 GCA_009176605.1 Armadillidium nasatum
TATATATATATATATATATATATATATATATATATATATATATATATATATATATATATATATATATATATATATATATATATATAATATATAATAATATATATATATAATAATATATATAATAATATAATAATAATAATAATAATAATAATAATAATAATAATAATATTAATAATAATAATAATAATAATAATAATAATAATAATAATAATAATAATAATAATAATAATAATAATAATAATAATAATAATAATAATAATAATAATAATAATAATAATAATAATAATAATAATAATAAAATTGGAAAAACTTAGTTTTCAGTAAATATCAGACGGAAGTTAAATTATATTGTAGGTATTTCAAAGGAGTAATTTTTGCATTCCTTTTTCTTATGAGTAATTGGCAATATTTTCTCATGTTTTTCATTACCTTGAAAAAAAAAAAAAAAAAAAAAAAGGAAAAACATTATTTTTCCATGGATGTTCTATACAATATTTTATTTAGTCCCTGTATGTACACATATGTATGCTACCGTATGTGTGTATTATGTATGTGCTTTAGAGCGTAGCGAACCAAGAATTTGGTTTTAAATATTTTCCCAAAATTTTTGGTTTAATAAATTTTCTTTTTTCGGCGGGTGGGGAAGGAGATTTTGAATCTACACATGTAAACATTTTCTCGTGTGTCTATACATGGAAGCATATTGCCGTGTTTAAAAGTTTGAGAATTTTTTTTTAAATTCCTAAACCTCGTATCATATGCATGCATTTGTATGTATGGATGAATGAATGTATATATGTATGGATGAACAGATAAATGTATGTATGTATGTATGTATGTATTTTTATACGTATATATACATACTAAATAGTATGTATGCATGTATATATGTATGTATGGATGTATTTATGTATGTATGTATGCATTAGTATGTATGTATGTATGCATTAGTATGTATGTATGTACGTATGTATGTTCGGATGGGTGGATGAACATATGAGTGTATGTGTGCATAAGCGGATGCATGAATAAATAGATGTTTTATGAATGTATGAATGAATGAAAATATTCATGGATGCGTGCATGGATAGATATATGAAAGATGAATTTGTGAGTAAATCTATATTTTGAAATTCCTGTTGTTCCTAAAGAAGATTTATTTTTTAATAAAAAACATTTTAATGTTTTACTGCGAAATACAACAATAGCAAACTTTATTTTTGTACTCATGTATCTAACTGTCAATAAATCTATGTATTAAAAAAATTTAATTGTATTATATAAATAATGCATTACTTTAAACATGTTAGTGCTTTTCTTAGAAACTTATGCGTAGCGTTCTTCCATATTATATGAATTCATTCATTAATATTTTTCATTAAAAATATGGATCGGATTAAGAATGCTAGTTAGTCCTATGTAGGATGCAGATATCGTCTAGCGGGATGCGGAGGTCATCCTCCAAGTGGATGAGAATGCAATAAACTGTAACACTTAACTAATATTCTTCTCCTTCAATTCAAGTTAATTTCTCCAAAGAAATAAAGGAACAAACCTTCGAGAGAAACTAAATTAAATTTAGTGGCTCAGATGTCAAGCCTTTCCTTTGACATAATTTAATAAAAGAAATTTCTATTCTTTTTATATTTTATTTTTATTAAGTTATTTTTTTTATTTATTATTTATTTATTTTTTTATATGCATGAAATTTTTTTGAAACTTTCTACGGTTCTTTTGAACATATTTTAATAAAATTATCATAAATATGTAGTTCTATTTTCTTCACTTATTTTTGTTTTCGATATTATTCATAGGTTGAATGTGCACACTCTAAAGCTATCTATCTATCTATCTATCTATCTATCTATCTATCTATCTATCTATGTATATATATGTATATATGTTATATATATATATATAATATATATATATATATATATATATATATTATATATATATATATATATATATATATAATATATATATATATATATATATATATATATATATATATATAATATAATATATATATATATATATATATATTGGGATGGAGTGAAGTATCGGTATCGGCATCGGTATCGGCAAGTATCGGCATATTTCCGATACCGTATCGGTATCGGTATCGGTATCGACCTTTTCAGTATCGGTATCGGTATCGGCAAAAAATGCCCGATACCATACCGATACCGATACCAGGTCTAATAATTCTCAAGAGGGAAACTACGAATTCTACTTTTCTACCAAGCCTACCTACATAGAGGAAATGATCGCAATATGATTTTTTTTCGGTTTATCAGTGAATGGCAAAGAATTTTTGCAAGAAAAAAATCAAAAACACTTAAATTAAAAGGCTAAATATAATTCAAATAAATAAAATAAAAAATAAACAAAAATGAAAAAGTTTCAAATATATATTATATATATATATATATATATATATATATAATATATATATATATATATATATATATATATATATATATATATTCCTCTGGTGGGCAAAGACCAGGGCCTACCAATATTCATTACAGTTGGGGAACAGTCGGATATCTGATCGCTAATATATATATATATATATATATATATATATATATATATATATATATATATATATATATATATATATATATATATATATATATATATATATATATATGCTAGATTATGGGAATTAGTTTATTTGGTAAAGTTAGGGAAAGTAAGAAAAGTTAAACTTCAGTTCATACCGCTAAGCTTTGCAAGGGTTGTAAGAGGAATCGAGCGCTCTATAGGAAGAGACTTACTGCTCAGCAGTGATGTGAAACTTTTTAAGAGGGGCGGATAGTGCAGAAATGTCTAAGATTTTTTTCATTGCTTGAATCAAATATGTAAATAGATTTCGTAATCCTGAGACAGAATATGAACACCATAAGATCCTACGAGCAGCTTACATTCAGTAGATTTGGCCCCTCCAAAAAAAAATTTTTAAAATTTTGTCGATATCAAATTCTGTGTTATCCTACAATTTCTAAATTACAAGAGATATAGCAAAAATATTTAATATCTGAAATGTACGTGTCATTTAAAACTTTAAACCCTTCCTGGATCGTTCCTCTATCTGCTACGGTTGAGGAGATATAGGCCCCCAAAGTTGACAATTTTCTTTCGTATTCTCAGAAAGTACGACAAACCACCTTGGTATGTATGTCTGCCTTTAACTCAAAAACTGGCAATATGTAGAAAAACCTGGATTACAAATTTGGAATCGGGGTCCCAAATCCTTATGTTTAAAAATATCAAGCCGATCTATCCATTGATAAGAAAGTTATAAGAGTTTAAAAACTTACATAAACTTTGATCGGAATATTTCAGAAGTTAAAATGGTTTCACAGGCTTTCACCTATTAAAACATGAGACTCGACCCATACTCAACTGAAACCGAAATTATCTTTTTGAACTCAATTTTACAGGCGTTTAAGTACCACAAGAGAGGGTCGACTTCCGTAGGAATTGAGAAATTTTCTCAATTTTTGCTAATATTTATTTTTTAGCATTTTCATGGAGGTAAGACAATAGAACTTATTTTTGATCGCCTACCTCCTAGAAAATGAGAAAAAATTCAACTTTTCTATTTTATGAGCAAGTTTTTTTTTAAACTTTGAAAAACGTTAAGTACATTTTACGATATATTGAAGTTCATTTTCGATATGAAAAAGTCATTATAGGGTAAAACCAATCATAGGCCAACATTTTTGCCACTTGTTACTTCTCGCTATCTGCTACGGTTATTGAGATATTTACTAATTAATACATCTTAGGCTTTACTTCTAGCGATCGCGGCAGGGGCTTGCCTCTTGAAATGTACTTTTTCAGAGTCTCAGCCTATGCGACGGCGCCGGAGAGCGACTTTTTTAGGAACCTGTCTCAAAAATTACAATTTCTTGAGTGACTTTTAGGGAAATTGCCCTTCTATATAAGACAACGTATTTGATATATATATATATATATATTATATATATATATATATATATATATATAATATATAATATATATATATATATATATAATATATATATATATATATATATATATATATATATATATATATATATATATATATATATATATATATATATATATATATATATATATATATATATATATATATATATATATATATATATATATATATATATATATATATATATATATGCTTATTATATATATATTAAGATATATATATATATATAATATATAAATATATATATATATATATATATATATTTACCTAAAAATTTTTCTATATCTTTTTAATATTATTCCGTTCATTTTTTGTTTGTAAGCATTTTGGGCACCTATATTAAGTTGCTTCATATAATATATATATATATATAATATATATATATATATTATATATATATAATATAATAAATAAATAATATATATATATATATATATATATATATATATATATATATATATATATATATATATATATATATATAATATATATATATATATATATATATATAATGTTTTTAAAGAAAAATGGTTTGGTATCGGTATCGGTATCGGCATTGGCATTTTTTAGGTATCGGTATCAGGTATCGGTATCGGTAATTTGGTATCGTCCATCCCTAATATATATATATATATATATTCGACAGGAAAAAATTACCCAAATCGTCGACAGGAAAAGTAGTCGACAGGTCAAAGGGCCGACACTTTTGAAAAAAATGTGTCGATCACTTTTCTTTTCAATTTCAACGTGTCGACGTTTTGACACATGTGAAAAAAAATGTGTCGGCTGTTGACCAACATCGTATTTTTTTTATTTCGATACAATCGATACGTAAGCCTATTTTTAAATTTATTATATAATAATTATGAAAATAGTTTTTATTTTTAATATATTTTTTAGTAGATGCATGGCACACGAACATTGTCTACGGGGGGCTCTGCCCCCGTACCCCCCGACCCGTGAGTGATGATGATATATATCTTTCGATTAATCGATATCGATTTATAGTGTCGACGATTTGGACAAGTTATAAAAAAAAGTTGTCGGCCCTTTGACCTTACCAAAAAAAGTTGTCGACGTTTTGGACAAGTGAGAAAACTTTGTTAATGTTTTTTTCAAAAGTGTCGCCCTTTGACCTGTCGATTACTTTTCCTGTCGACGATTTGGGGTAATAGCCCCAAAGGGCCGACACTTTTGAAAAAAATGTGTCGATCACTTTTCTTTTCAATTTCAACGTGTCGACGTTTTGGATACATGTGAAAAAAAATGTGTCGGCTGTTTGACCAACATCGTATTTTTTTTTATTTCGATACAATCGATACTAAGCCTATTTTAAATTTTATTATTAATAATATGAATAGATTTTTTTTTAATATATTATTTTAGTAGATGCATGCACACGATCATTTGTCTACGGGGGGCTTTGCCCCCCGTACCCCCCGACCCGTGAGTGATGATGATATATATCTTTGATAATCGATATCGATTTATTGTGTCGACGATTTGGACGAGTTATAAAAAAAAGTTGTCGGCCCTTTGACCTTACCAAAAAATGTTGTCGACGTTTTGGCTATACCCAAATCGTCGACAGGAAAAGTAGTCGAAGGTCAAAGGGCCGACACTTTTGAAAAAAATGTGTCGATCACTTTTCTTTTCAATTTCAACGTGTCGACCGTTTTGGACACATGTGAAAAAAATGTGTCGGCTGTTTGACCAACATATTATTTTTTTTTTTTCGATACAATCGAAAAAAAAAAAAAAAAAAAAAAAAATTAAAAAAAAAAAATAATTTTTTTTATTTTTAATATATTATTATAATGCATGGCACACGAAATTTGTCTACGGGGGGCTCTGCCCCGTACCCCCCGACCGTGAGTGATGATGATTATATCTTTCGATATGGATATCGATTTATAGTGTCGACGATTTGGCCGACTTGTAAAAAAAGTTGTCGACCCAATGACCTTAACAAAAAAGTTGTCTACGTTTTGGACGCGTGTAAAAATTTTGTTTTTGGCTTGTCGACGATTTGACCTGTCGACGATTTTTCCTGTCGACGATTTGGGGTAATCACCCGTTTTGGACAAGTGAGAAAAATTTTTTAATGTTTTTTCAAAAGTGTCGGCCTTGACCTGTCGATTACTTTTCCTGTCGACGATTTGGGGTAATCCCGATATATATATATTATGAGTGCTTAGCTATGATAGCTCTCTCAAAATATAATAAAGGCAAAATAAAATTTTTAAAAAGAACGAAATGGATTCTTTATATTAATTTTCGAAATCCTTTTAAAACCATTGACAGGATTTGGGCATCTTAAAAGGAAGACTCGACTTATCGCACACGGTCTCCCCAAACAGCTGGGCACAGCATCGCGCCCTCGCCATTCTAAACCCGACAACAGAACTCTCAGGAGAATACTCTTGCTCCGTTTCGTCTTTCAAGGCAGAAGATATAAAACGAAAGAATTTGGTCATTTACGGTGAGTGATCTTTTGTTATTTTTTTTTTTTTGTTCCTTTAATTATAAAAGCTTTTAAATTTGAAAATAGAATTTATATATTTTATTAATTTAAAATTAAGTATGCGTGAAATGTACTGACATTTTTTGGAGGATTTGTTTTTATAGAAATAGTATATGACACTCGGTAGATATTTTCTTAAGTGAAACAGATATGTCAAGAAGTATTTAATCTTATGATTTTATATATATATAAATATATATATATATATATATATATATATATATATATATATATATATATATATATATATATATATATATATATATATATATAATATATATATATATATATATATATATATATATATATATATATATATATATATATATATATATATATATATATATATATATATATATATATATATATATATATATATATATATATAATATATATATATATATATATATATATATATATATATATATATTATATTTATATATATATATATAGGATTACGATCTTATTATTAGATATTCTACTTCCCTTACAACACCTAAAATCCGAGAAATTGTGCTTGACTTTAATTTTATTTTTTCCTTCTCCGAAAATAATTCCTAAAATGCAAATTTTCTTGAACTTTATGTGATCTGTGGGGATGTGCAAATCCAATGGCGTGAAATTACATAAAATTATTATTTCATTCATTAAAAGATAAAATACATATAAACTGAAAAATAAATTATTTTCCTAACCCCATAAAAAAAAAAAAATAAATATAATATATATATATATATATATATATTATATATATATATATATATATATATATATATATATATATATATATATATATATATATATATATATATATATATATATATATATATATATATATATATATATATTATATATATATATATATATATATATATATATATATATATATATATATATATATATATATATATATATATATTATATATATATATATATATATATATATATATATATATATATATATATATATATA
>SEYY01013518.1:40000-43064 GCA_009176605.1 Armadillidium nasatum
GTCAAGTCAAATGAAGAATAGTTCTTCGCATGGTTCTAAAGGTTGGGAACCCTTTTTAACCAGTTTTTCTTTCTTCAAACGTACAATTGCTGGAATGTGAAAACTTTCTGCAGTTGACACCACCCTGCATCATACAGGATATGGTGCAGTGTATAATATATATATATATACTATATATATATATATATATATATATATATATATATATATATATATATATATATATATAATATATATAATTATAAATATATCGATTGACAAAACATTGAAAAAGAAGTTTTCAAGAAAGCGAACAATAAAAATTATTTGAAAAATGATTCATTACAGACACAGAAATAAAAAAATTATACTTTTAAAGGTTTAAAACACAACTGAATAATTTAGACAAGAAGAAGATAGATAAAAGAACTGCGATTATCGATCAAGTGGCATGAAAGAACTTTTGTTAGATTACTGAATTCACGTTTCAAAATTCAGAAATTTCAGATAATTCTAAAAAAAAAAAAAATAATTAAAAAAAAAAAATAAAAACATTTTAAAATAAAATAATTTTTTTTTTTCAATCATTTCAAAATCATACCTCACGCAATTCTTACCAAAAAATTTTAAAGTAATTAGATTGCACAAATATAGTTATACCAAATTATATATATATATATATATATATATATATATATATATATATATATATATATATATATATATATATATATATATATATATATATATATATATTATATATTATTATATATATATATATATATTATATAACTATATTAATATATATATATATATATATATATAAATATATATATATATATATATATATATATATATATATATATATATATATATATATAATATATATATATATATATAATATATATATATATATATATATATATAGAATATATTTGAGATTGCTGTACGGGATTTGAACTCCGACCTTTTGGATGGTAAGCAATAGTGCTACCTCTATCAAGCAGACTCCCTAAAGAGCCCCGCCCGACTTCACTCTGACACGGTCAAAGTTCTATCCCTCTCTCACAGAATAGTACATTATCAAATTTTTAAATCCACTAAATACTCTTGGATCAAAAGTATATTGAATTCATTAGAGTCTGCAATACCGGGGTTCGAAACCCGCTATAGCAGACTCTAGAAATTCATAATATTTTTGATCCATGAGTATTCAGTGGATTTAAAAAATTGAATTAAATTAAATTAAATTAAATTAATTAAATTAAATTAAATTAATTAAATTAAATATAAATATTGCCAGTTGGCAGAGCGCTTATTCGAGTCGGTCGGGATGGGAATTTGAGTCATTCCCAAACGCTAGCTTCGGCTCACTCATTATATACACTAGTATATAAAATATATGTATATTAGATATATATAATATATATATATAATAATATATATATATATATATATTCCCTAATCATCCAACTGAACAAAAGCAAACATAAATAAATACACACTCATTTAAATAACCTTATATGGCGTTAACATTCAAGTGCTACCTTTTTTACACCCAAAGACTTAAGTACCTGTCACAAAAACCACAATACTATTCCGTGGTTCACAATACAACGTATCGAATCCCTTCTCCTTTATTCTTTTTGTGCAAACAATACACCATTTTTATTGATTTATTGCCGAGAACATTATTTAATATTTCCAAAATGTTTTTTTTTTTTTTTTTTTTAACCTTTTTTTTCTCAAAGTTTTTGCTACCTGGAGTGTTTAAATGAAAATTAATGGGATATGAGGATCTGACCAGACCACGCAGATAAACTTACATTCTTATGCGCACTTATATATATATATATATATATATATATATATATATATATATATATATATATATATATATATATATATATATATATATATATATATATATATATATATATATATATATATATATGAATATTAACTATAATAATATAATATAATAAAAATATATAATAATAATAATAATAATAATAATAATAATGTTAATAAACTAAATATATATATAATATATAATAATAATAATAATAATAATTAAACAAACTAATAATATAATATATATATAATAATAATAATAATAATAATAATAATAATAATAAATAATAATAATAATAATAATAATAATAATAATAATAATAATAATATATAATAAAATAATAATAAATAATAATAATAATAATAATAATAATAATAATAATAATAATAGCAAAATTTAAATATGCATGTATGCAGGTGAACATGAAGGAAGTTATTTATCTTTGCAAGTGCATTCAGTTTTGTAAGACATCAAATAACTTGTCAGATTCTGAAGTCAAAATGTATTTAGATTTATTACACCCCATAAAATCTGAATATAACAAATTACTTAAGACAGGTTTATATTCATTTAAAAAAGACTAATAAAGCATGAAAGGATAAAAATCAAGAAGATAATCTTTCTCTAAAAATATTCATTGTCAAGGAGAGAAGATAATCTTTATTCTTTAATGATTGTAATAGCTGCATTCTAATTCTAATGATTATAATCTGTATGTATTTATCGTAATCTTCATGTATATCTTAATCTTTTTTTAAACGAATAGATTTGTATTAATTATTTTTTTACTTATTTTTTAAATAATGTATTTTAAATTATTTTGAATTTTATTTAATTTTAAATATATATATATATATATATATATATATATATATATATATATATATATATATATATATATATATATATATATGCTAGAGACCTATCAATTTCCACCCGAATTTGAGAAATACTGGAAATCTGGTCGTTAACGGCCGACAAGTCCAATTTTCCCCTTGATATCACGTAAACAAAGTTTGGAAAACTTAAAGCCAGTGTGTTCCAGATTTTACCAGTAGAGTACGTGTAAGATTGAGCATAGCATAGCGGTTATGTCTGGGGTCGGAGAGTTGGATAGAAAAAGAATGAGACTGTATAGAAAGTCGTGTCGCACGAGCCGTTCTTAATGGAGAAGGTATGCTGCGGGAGAGTTAAGAAAAGCAGTGTCCTTTGTAATAGTAATAGTATAGA
>SEYY01013519.1:0-13055 GCA_009176605.1 Armadillidium nasatum
GAAAATTGTTGGCTTTCCCGCACGCTTATAAAGATTTCTAATGTTGTGTTTAAATTTTTTTCTATATTAGACTTATTTTCTAGTAAAGTTAGATGGTCTTGCTAGAAATAAACTTTAGAAACCTTTTTTTTGTATATTTTGCAAATATTTTTTTTCTTTTTGTGAAATTTTGCAAACATTTCTCTTGTATATTTTTAATGATTCTAACCCTTTGTTCATTAAGGTTTGTGTTAGAGATCTAACTTCTAGCATTAGAGCTAGAATACTTTTTCCTTTTTAGCAAGAGAATTTTGGCGTTTATTTTC
The DNA here is from genome assembly GCA_009176605.1 of Armadillidium nasatum. NCBI lineage: Eukaryota > Metazoa > Arthropoda > Malacostraca > Isopoda > Armadillidiidae > Armadillidium > Armadillidium nasatum. Next base: position 306 of record SEYY01013519.1, read on the forward strand.
TTGCCTATTATCAGGAATTTTCTTAACTTACATTTTTTATTTTTTTTATTTTTGAAGTTAGTTATTATATGAAACTAACTTCTAGCATTAGAGCTAGAATACTTTTTCCTTTTTAGCAAGAGAATTTTGGCGTTTATTTTCTTGCCTATTTTCAGGAATTTTCTTAGCTTATGTGTTTTTATTTATTTTTTTTTTTTTTTGAAGTTAGTTATTATATGAAACTAACTTCTAGCATTAGAGCTAGAATACTTTTTCCTTTTTAGCAAGAGAATTTTGGCGTTTATTTTCTTGCCTATCTTCAGGAATTTTCTTAGCTTGTGTTTTTATTTTTTTATTTTTGAAGTTAGTTATTATATGAAACTAACTTCTAGCATTAGAGCTAGAATACTTTTTCCTTTTTAGCAAGAGAATTTTGGCGTTTATTTTCTTGCCTATTTTCAGGAATTTTCTTAGCTTATGTGTTTTTATTTTTTTTTTTTTTTTGAAGTTAGTTATTATATGAAACTAACTTCTAGCATTAGAGCTAGAATACTTTTTCCTTTTTAGCAAGAGAATTTTGGCGTTTATTTTCTTGCCTATCTTCAGGAATTTTCTTAGCTTGTGTTTTTATTTTTTTATTTTTGAAGTTAGTTATTATATGAAACTAACTTCTAGCATTAGAGCTAGAATACTTTTTCCTTTTTAGCAAGAGAATTTTGGCGTTTATTTTCTTGCCTATTTTCAGGAATTTTCTTAGCTTATGTGTTTTTATTTATTTATTTTTTTTTTTGAAGTTAGTTATTATATGAAACTAACTTCTAGCATTAGAGCTAGAATACTTTTTCCTTTTTAGCAAGAGAATTTTGGCGTTTATTTTCTTGCCTATCTTCAGGAATTTTCTTAGCTTGTGTTTTTATTTTTTTTATTTTTGAAGTTAGTTATTATATGAAACTAACTTCTAGCATTAGAGCTAGAATACTTTTTCCTTTTTAGCAAGAGAATTTTGGCGTTTATTTTCTTGCCTATTTTCAGGAATTTTCTTAGCTTATGTGTTTTTATTTTTTTTTATTTTTGAAGTTAGTTATTATATGAAACTAACTTCTAGCATTAGAGCTAGAATACTTTTTCCTTTTTAGCAAGAGAATTTTGGCGTTTATTTTCTTGCCTATCTTCAGGAATTTTCTTAGCTTGTGTTTTTATTTTTTTATTTTTGAAGTTAGTTATTATATGAAACTAACTTCTAGCATTAGAGCTAGAATACTTTTTCCTTTTTAGCAAGAGAATTTTGGCGTTTATTTTCTTGCCTATTTTCAGGAATTTTCTTAGCTTATGTGTTTTTATTTATTTTTTTTTTTTTTTTTTTGAAGTTAGTTATTATATGAAACTAACTTCTAGCATTAGAGCTAGAATACTTTTTTCTTTTTAGCAAGAGAATTTTGGCGTTTATTTTCTTGCCTATCTTCAGGAATTTTCTTAGCTTGTGTTTTTATTTTTTTATTTTTGAAGTTAGTTATTATATGAAACTAACTTCTAGCATTAGAGCTAGAATACTTTTTCCTTTTTAGCAAGAGAATTTTGGCGTTTATTTTCTTGCCTATTTTCAGGAATTTTCTTAGCTTATGTGTTTTTTATTTATATTTTTTTTTTTTTTTTGAAGTTAGTTATTATATGAAACTAACTTCTAGCATTAGAGCTAGAATACTTTTTCCTTTTTAGCAAGAGAATTTTGGCGTTTATTTTCTTGCCTATCTTCAGGAATTTTCTTAGCTTGTGTTTTTATTTTTTTATTTTTGAAGTTAGTTATTATATGAAACTAACTTCTAGCATTAGAGCTAGAATACTTTTTCCTTTTTAGCAAGAGAATTTTGGCGTTTATTTTCTTGCCTATTTTCAGGAATTTTCTTAGCTTATGTGTTTTTATTTTTTTTTATTTTTGAAGTTTGTTATTATATGAAACTAACTTCTAGCTTGAGAGCTAGAATATTTTTTTTTTGCAAATATTTCGTGCTTATTTGTTCTGAGCATATTTTTAAAGATTTTCTTAGCTTTCCTGTATATTTTTGGGATTTAGTTTTTTTTTTTTTTCAAAACTAGATTCTAACTTGAGAGCTAGAATTTTTTTTTTTTTTTTTTTTTTTTTTTTTTTGCAAATATTTTGTGCTTATTTGTTCTGAGCATATTTTTAAAGATTTTCTTAGCTTTCCTGTATAATTTTTGGGATTTTAGTTTTATTTTTTTTTTTTTTCAAAAAAAAAAAAAAAAAAAAAAAAAAAAAAAAAATTTTTTTTTTTTTTTTTGCAAATATTTTGTGCTTATTTGTTCTGAGCATATTTTTAAAGATTTTCTTAGCTTTCCTGTATATTTTTGGGATTTAGTTTTATTTTTTTTTTTTTTTTTTTTTTTTTTGCAAAACTAGATTTTTTTTTTTTTTTTTTTTTTAATATTTTTTATTTATTTATTTATTTTTTTTTTGAAACTATTTTTTTTTTTTTTTTTTTTTTTTTTTTTTTTTTTTTTTTTTTTTTTTTTTTTTTTTTGGAAATTAGGTTTATAGCCATAGGTCTAGGATATTTTTTTTTTTTCTTCCCCCTCTGTTGGGTATTTTTACAATTGAATGTTTATCGTTCCTGCATTATAGTTGGGAATTGTTTACTATTCTTATGCTAGCCGGGACTTACAGTCCACAAATTTACTAGAGATTTTGTAATCATATTTTAAATCTTTCCTCTCTCCTTTTCAGGTCACTCTCCCTTATACTGGAACCCAGTGCACCTCATTGACCGTCCCTTCCGATCAAAAGGGCAGCAAGTCGAAGAGGTTGAGATAGTCCAGTCTGTTCTTCAAAAGGGAAGATAGGATGGGACGCAGACGGTCAGATAGAACTCGGAACCAAATGGTCCAAGGCCCCGACGATGGAGAGCCGACGACTAGAAAGTCAACTAGAGTTCGAAATCCACCAGTTCGGGAGTATGATGACGAATCCGACGAAGGGGACAGGATGACCCCTGATCCGACTAGAGTTCAACCCCAATCGGTACAGGACACCCACAATCATGAACCAACGGTCACACCAGAGACCCGAGAGCTGAGAGAGGCCAAAAAGATGCGCCAGGCTCAGAGGCTATGCTCAGCACGGATGATAGATGAGTTAGAAGCCTTACTGATGGATGAAGAGCCGGCTAGGGCCTCACTCAGCGAACTTGTCCAGACCTTGGAGGGAACCGTAATGAAGTTGGAGCAAAGCAATGCCATCATTCAACAGGAACTGGAAGGAGACGACTTCATAGCCGACTACAGCAACTGTTTTGAAGTTCAGAGATCCATCCAGAGGGTGATAAACAGGGCCAAGGAAGTCCAAAGGAAGATGGAAAGGAAGGAGGCAGAGGAACGAGCGCCAACTCCCTCCTCTGGGACTCCATGTTGTTCGGGAGGCGGGCGACCCCCAGGGTTGTTCAAGCCCCCAATGAAGAAACTTCCGAGCTTTTCGGGAGATCCTATCCAGTTCTCCTCTTTCATTGAATTATTTGAGAGTATGGTAGAGGGACACGGGTATGCTGATATAGAAAAGTTGGAAGCCCTGTTCTCCTGCTTGCAAGGAGACGCCAAACAGTTGGTGGGAGGTTATGCCCTGAAAGGGGAGAATTATGATATCGTCTTAAACCTGCTGAAAGAAGACTTCGGAGATAAGTCTAAGCTTATAGAATGTCTTATAGCAAAACTAACTGGACTCCGCCCTCCAAAATACAATTATGATGAGTTGTTCCGTTTCAAAGCGGATGTTCATTGTTTTGTGGAATCCTTAAAGACCAAGGACATGATCAAGAATTGCCCTAGCTGTTCAATCATCCTGGGATCACAGTTGGCCGTGAAGCTACCCGATGAAGTGAAGGAAAGGGTGCCTTGGGCTCGTGCTAGAGAGAGTTGGACCCTAGAGTTTCTGATGGAGATCCTGAACCAAGCAATCTCATTCCTCGAGGCTTCACGACACTCCACTACGAAGAACAAGGAAAGGCAGGAAGGCTATAAGAAGAGCGATTCATCAAAGGGTCACACCGACAAACGACACCCCCTCCAGGAAAGACGGCACCCCCTCCCCGAGAAACAGAAGCCATTCCAAGAAAGACAGAGGATTTCCACCATGGCAACCACGACCGGGAGGCCAAACCCCCCAACCAAGGAACGCGTCAAGAAGCCAGAACAACCCGCACCTAGGCGGGATCGGCGTACTTGCCGGTTCTGCAAAGGGGAACATTTCCCTTCCGAATGCGAATTACTACCAACTCCGGAGTTAAGGAGACAAGTAGTCTTAGCACAAGGCTGGTGTGAGAAATGCCTTGCCCCAAACCACACCAGCCGGGAGTGCACTAACGAACGACCGTGTTACCGTTGCCGGAGTCCCGATCACCATATTGTCTTCTGCCCACAGAAGGCGCGATCAGAAAACAGTCCTGACTCAACAAGAGGAGATACCCCCGCACCCGTACAGGAGACCTCCAGTCACCTAACCCTATTATCTGGAAATCAAGGAGTAGCCTTACCGTTGGCCGATTTGACTGTCCAGGCTGGGAAAAGGAACATATGGGTTAGGACCTTGTTCGATCAGTGTAGCCAAAGGAGCCTCGTGGCGCGATCCGTAGTAAGGGCCCTGCAATGCCCCACTCGCACACAAGTACAGCTGGCCATAAACGGCATCAATGGAAAGGGGACCCCAACGCTGCACGACATCGTCACCTTGAAGATTAGAACAAAGGAAGGAGAAGTTGACGTTGACGCTGTAGTAGTGGACCATTTACCCTCTGAGATAAGAATGCCAGGCCTAGTGAAAGCTACCAAAAGGCTACGTCAACTTAAGATCCCCTTGGGAAATCCTTATCCTGAGAGGGATCACGTCTCGGATGTCGGTCTGTTAATAGGCTCAGACTACTTGAAGGAATTTGTAAAATCCTTCGAGAACCGAGAGGGAATCAACCTGATGAACACAAATGTGGGACACCTCGTATGGGGCCCACTCCCTTTTTCCTCCGACGACTCTACTTCCCAGGTGACAGTCGTATCTACCTTCAGAGCAGAGGTTCTCCTCACCGAGGAGATAAGGCCGGATACATCACCCGATAGGGGGAAGCGACGAAGACCCCTCTCTACATTGAGGACAGAGATTGTCGGAGAATGATGTTGAGGATCCCCAGTTACTCGTGTGGGATCACCACCCCTCTTCCACCCTGCAGATGGAAGAGGACACCGATCAAGAGGGCGTTGCAGAGACTAAGCACCCACTCTCGAGGCCCTCCTCAGCCAGTAGCGACGCCCAATCAGCCCCCTTAATGGAAGGGAGCGAAACCGAGGATTCACTCCGAGATTTGGACCGATTGTGGGCCCTTTCTCATATAGGAATTTTACCTAGGGAGGAGTTCACTGAGGCGGAGAGAACCACCTTGGAGGCCTTCAGAGAGAACCTCACCTTCGAGGAAGGCCGCTACGTGGTGTCCCTGCCGTGGCGAACGGGACACCCCCCTCTTCCCGACAATTACGCATTAGCCAAGAGACGCTTGTATAGCGTACTGAAGAGGCTTAGAGAGAACCCAGATTTAATGGAAAGCTATGCAGAAGTCATAAGAGATCAGCTTGCTAGGGGGTTTATAGAGGAAGTATGCCCAATAAGCCCCATGCATCCGGATGCTAAGTTACATTATTTACCCCACCACGGGGTTCGGAAATCTTCAGCTACGACGGCTCTAAGGGTCGTATTTGACTGCTCGTCGAATGAGCCTAGCCTGAATAAATGTTTGCATAGCGGACCCTCTCTCGTGACAGACCTAACCAAGGTCTTGCTTAGGTTCCGGCAGAAGAAATATGCCACTTCGTCGGACATAGAAAAGGCCTTTTTGGGGATACGTCTCACGCAGAGAGATCGAGATTCAACACGGTTCCTCTGGGTGAAGGACCCTTCCGATCCCAAGAGTGACCTGGTTACTTACAGGTTTACGTCAGTGCTCTTTGGGGCCACTTGCAGCCCCTTTCTGCTGGCCGCTTGTATTCAACACCACGTCCGCCACTCGGACACGGATTATGAGGACGTGATTCTCAACCAAATTTATGTGGACAACCTGTTCGGCGTCTTCGACACTGAAGCGGAAGTGGATGATTTTTGCTATCAAACGAGGCGCCTCTTCGCCAGGGCTGGCCTCAATCTGCGAGAGTGGTTGTCCAACTGCCAGAATGCGAACCTAACCTTTCGGGCGAATGGAGTGGGAGCAGAGGACGATATCCTTAAAGTGTTAGGAATGATGTGGCACGCCACTGAAGATACCATGTCATATCCAGAAAAGACCCTAGATCCAGCAGCCAACACGAAAAGGAAAATACTACAACACCTAGCTTCCATATTCGATCCTTTGGGCGTTTTGGCCCCTGTAGTGGTACGAGGGAAACTCCTTCTTCAGAAAATCTGGAAACTCGGAGTCCCGTGGGACAAGAAGATCCCTGAGGAGTACCAGAAGGAATGGAAGACGCTGGTTGGCAGTCTGGAACATTGTCTTAAACTTACTTTACCCCGACAGTTGATTTTCTCTAGGAAGGTAGAACTACACGCCTTCTCGGACGCTTCCGGGGCCGCCTATGCCACGGCGGTGTATGTAGTATCGAAAGAGGGTTGCCCACCCACGGCCAACTTAATTATGGCCAAGGTGAAGGTAGCCCCTATCAAGGAGCTCACAGTACCCCGTTTGGAACTGATGGGCACCCTACTATCTTCACGGCTTGTTAAATTTGTCATCAGCGCCTATCAAGAAATGCTAGAGATAAGCAAGATTTGTTGTTGGTCCGACTCCCAGGTGGCCCTACGATGGATATTCTCCACCAAGCAACTTCCCACCTTCACCCAGAACAGGGTGGACGAAATTCATAAGAACCTACCCACCGCAGAATGGAGGTACGTTCCCACAGAGGATAACCCAGCAGATGCCGCGTCTAGAGGGTCAAGCCATAAATACGTATTCACGGACCTATGGAAGAAAGGTCCAGCTTGGCTCACCGAACCGTCTCAATGGCCAGTCTGGAATGAGCATCCCTCATTGTGCGAAGGGGTGCCGGAGGAAGTCGCAGTCGCGGTGACCACCACACTCACAGTCACTACAAGGATTGTTCCTATACTAAACATAGAAGAACACTCTTCCTTGGAGAGAGTTTACAGAATCACAGCACTCGCCCTCCGTTTCGTCGAGAACCTCAAGAGAGCGAGGGAGAAAGCCCCTCTAATGAAGACTATTGTGTCTCCCACGTTTTCCCACCAGATTTCTCTGGATGAGAAGAGGAAGGCGGAGCGCTATTGGATTCAAACTCTCCAGTTGGAGCGATTTAGTCCGGAAATATCTAGCATCCTGCGTGCTCAACCTCCTACAAACTTGGTGAAGCAGTTAAACCTTAAACTGGTAGACAATGTCCTACGGTGCGACAGGAGATTGAAGAACGCGGTGCTCCCCTTCGATGCCAAATTCCCTGTGTTGTTGCCGTCAGACTCTCACCTGACTAAACTTATTATTTGGCATTTTCATAATGCCCATCATCACTTGGGCATTTCGGAACTAATATTGGTCATTCGACGTCAATTCTACTTCACCCGAATGCGGACGACTATAAAGAAGGTGGTCCGACCTTGCGTTTTGTGTAAACGCTTGCAGGCTGTACATTTTCGCTCAGCCCCCCTGGCTGCCTTACCCCGCGCTAGAGTAATGGAAGCCAAACCCTTCACTGTGGTCGGAATAGACCTTTCCGGCTATTTTCATGTGAAGACCCCGAAAAACGCCCTAACTAAGTGCTACATCGTCTTGTTCACTTGCGCTGTCACGAGGGCAGTTCATCTGGAGATAGCTTTCGATAATAGCACAGAATCCTTCTTGAGAGCCTTCCGTCGGTTCATGGGAAGAAGAGGCGTACCCTCTATTGTTTACAGTGATAACGCAACGTACTTCCAGGCGGCTTCCAAACATATTCGACAACTACGAACTCTACCCTCAGTGAAGGAATTTCTGGTGGGACACTCCGTGGTATGGAGGTTCAACCCCGCGCGCAGCAGCAATTTTGGGGGTTTCTTTGAACGCATGATAGGGTTGACCAAGACCCACTTGAAACGGATTTTCAAGACCTCCCTGGTGACCTACGAAGAATTCAATACTGTCCTCACGGAAGTCGAAGTTGTGTTAAATTGCCGACCCTTGACCTATGTTGGGGACGAGTTATGTTGCGAAGAACCTCTGACTCCATCCCATTTGTTAATGGGATACAAACTGAACACCCTGCCAATTGCAGAGGAATTATTGGACTCGGATACCACTTACCAGGATCCAGTCAAAATCAATAAGAGATACAGGTATTTGTTATCTCTAATTGCGAAGTTCCAAAACACTTGGACCAAGAACTATTTGCTCAGTTTGAGGCAATCTTGGAACGTCTCCGACCGTCCTAACGTTAGAATCGGAGATGTGGTCTTGATAGAAAGTGACGGACCACGCTTACAGTGGAAGTTGGGCATAGTAAAGACCCTCCACACTTCCCCTGATAATTATGTACGCTCTGTGTCCCTTAGCACAAGTCGAGGGGAAATCACGCGCGCCGTGGTACACTTGTATCCACTAGAAATTCATACAAATATTTTCGATGCAACGAATGATTCCACTTCGGAAGACAATACCCAAGAGGCGAGATCAGAATCGGACAGGAAAGGACGTCAACGACAAGCCCACATAGATGCCAGAAGGAAAATCCGGGCTCTGATGTCCGAAGAAGAGTAGGGGGAACTATTAGGCAGGTTGGCGTTCCGGACGGGCCACTGGAACCGTTGTCAACCGGGCCTTTTCCCTCGACGATCGAACCCACTTCCTTCGTGGTGGGGAGTTTTAATGTCGTCGCAAAGGACGACCATACCCATGTACACCAAAGTGTAGGTTTCTTTCTTACATGCATGTAGATCTGGCTTGCTGTACGTGAGACAGGAACTGAGATCTCAACGGATTTTCCCAGGAAATACGAGATACCATAAACTTGAAAAACAGAAGAAACTAAGGAAACAGGCCATAAAATTTAACTTGAGAAGTTAAAAGGAAAGCCAAAAACGACTTCAAGACACCATAAAATTAATTAAAATTAAGGAAAAGAGAGCCATAAACCAATTTTTCTTAGACAAGTTGACCAAGAGCCATAAACTGGAGTTCATGGTAAATATATTTTTTTTTGGATTCCCACGGAAGAAAACGGAACTAGGGTGGGTCCTACCTGATTTACCCAATCAATCGACTGGAAAAGTGCAGGAACAGCGACGATAGGTCTATGTCCTCGATAGCCCCCCCTCCGAACAGAAAGAGCCAATCGAACGATCCTGTTTAAGAAAGGGGCGGGCTTATTGGAATGCTACGTGGAATGCTAACCTCCGATAGGAGAAAGGCCTTAGGCCATCTTGTTTGGAGGTGTGGTTTCAAAGCAGATTTTTTCGTTTAGTTTTTAGTCTGAAGACAGTGTTTGAGGAGGAATGTTGTCGTTTCCTCATCTCCGTAATTGTGTAATATTGTTGTCAATTAGAGATGTTTTAACTTTGTGATTTTTTATGGGTCATTTTTTTTAAAACCTTTTTTAATTCGGAAAAAATGGAACCCATTGGGCAGACCCCCCTATACAGTGATTACAGTGTTTAATTGATTTACGTAATAAAGCCTTTACTTGCTCAAACCGCTCGCGAACGTGCCATTTCAACTCATACATCTTCTCTTCTGAGAGGGCATTTTTCCTTCTATGTAAGGTTGTAGGGATTGTACTTCCATGTAAATCACAATAAAGTGAAATTAAATCAAAGGGTTTGTATAAGTTCCTACAATGGTTGAATGTGGATGTTATGAACTGCCAGTGTAAGTAGCGTTACGTATTTTTAAGAAGTCTTCGGATGGTGAGTGTTAAAATTTCCCATTTTTTCTTGTCTGTATAAAATTATATGTATATTTTATTGAAGACTGGTTGTGACCATCCAATACGCTCCCTTCTCTTGCATTTGCAACCCCCAAGAGCAGTGTTGGAAACACATTTCAAGTGAATACATTCTCCTTCTATCTGAGAGTAGTTCTCATTAATACGTTGCCTAAACAGATTACATTACTAATATTTCATGTCTCCTTTCAAACTGGTTATTCATTCTGGCATGCCCCCTACGACTTCTTTCTCTCTAGAGGTAACACCCAAGGACTACGGGCGTCTCTAATGGTAATCGCATGAACTATTGGAGGGCAGTGGCGGTTTTCGACCCCCGAAAGGGGGCAATTTTCTTTTTCTTCTCTCTCTTACATAATATGATACAGGCGATCCGAAATGATCCTAAACTCCTAAATTTTAAGTCAGTTGGCTATATTTTGCTTATTTCCTTTTGCCGTAAATAAGTGCGGAAATGATCAAATCGAAATAAGTGAAATATAGGATTTGTCCGCGATAATACAACTTTGAGCTGTCGAAAAGTGTAATAATTATCGAGGACAGATGATTTGTTTTCAAGATATTGGATGAAGTGTTTTTAAGAACTAGGATAAGTAGTTTTTAAGAGCTTGGATGAATTGTTCTTAAGAGCTTCGATAAGTTGTTTTTAAGATCTTCAATGAGTTGCTTTTAAGAGCTTGGATGAGTTATTTCTATGAGCTTGGATAAGTTGTTCTTAAGATCTAGGATGAGTTGTTTTTAAGAGCTTGGATGAGTTGTTCATAACAACTTGGATGACTTGTTTTCAAGATCTTGAATGAGCATTTTTAAAGAACATAGATGAGTTATTTATAAGAGTTACGATCAATTGTTTTCAAGATCTTGGATGAGTTGTTTTTAAGAACTTGAATGAGTTTTTCTTAAGAGATTAGATGAGTTGTTCTTAAGAACTTGGATGAGTACTTTTCAAGAGTTTAAAAGAATCATACCTAAATGTATTTTCAAAGAATTTTGAGAATTACTAATGTGATAAATTGAGTCTGTCTGTGGGTCTGTAATTTTCTTCATGTTTGTATTTGTCTGAGTGAGAGTGTGTCTCTCTATCAGCCTGAGAAATTGTCCGTTTGTTGATCTGTCTGCTTGACTGTCTTCTTGCCTGTCTATTTGTCTGTCTCTGTTTTTTCTCTATCTGTCTGCTTATCTGTTTGCCTGGCCGTATGCCAGTCTGTCTCTCTGTTCGTCTATAATATATATATATATATATATATATATATATATATATATATATATATATATATATATATATATATATATATATATATATATATATATATATATATATATATATATATATATATATATATATATATATATATATATATATATATATATATATATATATATATATATATATATATATATATATATATATATATATATATATATATATATATATATATATATTATATATATATATATATATATATATATATATATATATAGAAGCGGCTGCGTTTGCGAATGGTTTATTTAAGAGGAAGTCCAAAATAAACGCGACCAAAGAAAAGTAACTTCAAAATAGAAGGCTTTATTGCAACCTTGTAAAAGAGTTCTCTCTCTCTCTCTCTCTCTCTCTCTCTCTCTCTCTCTCTCTCTCTCTCTCTCTCTCTCTCTCTCTCTCTCTCTCTCTCTCTCTCTCTCTCTCTCTCTCTCTCTCTCTCTCTCTCTCTCTCTCTCTCTCTGTTTGTAAGGTTTATTTGACAGCTTGTTTGTTTTTTTGTTTTTGTTTTTTTTTTTTTTTTTTTTTTTTTTTTTTTTTTTTTTTTATTTTTTTTATTTTTTTAGCCTTAATCTTTATTATATCTCTGTATATATATTATATATATATATATATATATATATATATATATATATATATATATATATATATATATATATATATATATATATATATATATATATATATATATATATATATATATATATATATATATATATATATATATATATATATATATATATATATATATATATATATATATATATATATATATATATATATATATATATATATATATATATATATATATATTATATATATATTATATATATATATATATATATATATATATATATATATATATATATATATATATATATATATATATATATATATATATTATATATATATATTATATATAATTTTTTTTTTTTTTTTTTTTTTTTTTTTTTTATTTTTTTTTTTTTATTTAATTATTTTATTTTTATTTTTATTTTCTCTTCTTCTTCTTCTTCTTCTTTCTTCTTCTTTTCTTCTTCTTCTTCTTCTTCTTCTTCTTATTATTATTATTATTATTATTATTATTATTATTATATTATTATTATTATTATTATTATTATTATTATTATTATTATTATTATTTAGATTATTATTATTATTTATTATCATTATTCTTATTATTATTATTATGGGAGTCATAATAGATGAAAAAAGCTGTCATTTAAAGAACACATAAACACATTAGTAAATAAACTCGCAAAGTATATGTACATCCTTGTAAAATTAGCAAAATCCATTCCACTGTATGTTCTACGAAAAATATATTTTGCACACATTCACCCCACATACTGTACTGTCTACCTGTATATGGATCAACAACGAAATCTAACACACATCAAATCATAACAGTGCAAAAACGAATCATAAGACTACTCAGCGGCAGCAGAGATTTTTATAGTCATACACCACCATTATTCAAAAAACTCAACATATTTCAATTTGACCATCTTCTAAACCTCTCACTCCTAAAGGAAATACACAAA
>SEYY01013520.1:0-5000 GCA_009176605.1 Armadillidium nasatum
TTCTTCAGACACAATGAGTCTTACCCAATGCTTCTCAGATCCTCATTAATTTATTTAGTGTACCAGCTGTAATGCGGCGTATTTGCGTCAAACTGGTCTACAATTAAAAGTGAAGATTGATAAGCCCATGCTACGATTAAGTTCATGATAATTCATAGAGGAGTTTCCTTTAGTACGGACCTTCCTCTATGCTCTCCTGTACACACTGCTATAAAAGACGATGGAGATACCATTGTATATACCGTGGAGATACCCACCCTTTTTATTCTTCTAATTTCTCTATTCTTCAACATGCATCTCCCTTCATGATTGTACGATTTTAAAGATTTATATATAAAATTCATTGCCCATCTTTAAATGATCAAGTTTCTTTTATTGTCTTTTTTTACTCAATAATGAAGTCCTTTTTCTCAAAATAGTCCAGCCTTTTTATTTTTATTTATGTTATTTCAATATTAATATTAATACTTTATTTTTTATTTTATTGCAATTGTTATTATTTTAAATATCATATAGATTGTTAAGGAATTTATATGTTGATTGCATTTTAAACTAGAAATTTAAAAAATTTAATTTGTGCTGAAGTTGGACCGAGATACTTTGTAAAACGTTCACAGTGTATTAAATTAGTATGTGGAAACCCTTGTACTGGCTTTGATCTTTGTAATTAGATTAAGGTTCACTAGGAAAAAGCTTTCTCAACTTCATATATATTTATATATATATATATATATATATATATATATATATATATATATATATATATATATATATATATATATATATATATATATATATATATATATATATATATATATATATATATATATATATATATATATATATAATGATGGCATACTTATTCGCATCCTCATCAAAACTGACATTCGCATCCGCACTTTTGAAAATTCAAAATCCGCATTCGCATTCGCCCTTTCGAAAATTCATCATTTGCATCCGCATCCGCACTTGAAGAAAATTTTATATCTTCATCCGCATCCACATCCGCTTATGAGAAAATATGACATCTGATCCATCACAAATTTATATATATATATATATATATATATATATATATATATATATATATATAATATATATATATATATATATATATATATATATATATATATATATATATATATATATATATATATATATATATATATATATATATATATATATATATATATATCTTCATCCCCCAGGAAGGACTATCGCCCTGTCAGTTGGATCTTTCGAGGAAGATCCTAGGGTTTCACGGGCATACGGCGGATACCGCTGTCTGGGCCAGGCCTATCGCGGATGCCGGAGATTATTCCCATCAGTGGCAAGGGCACTCCACTGATGTACTCGTTTTACCACTGAGTCATTCGGAGCTAAGCGCAAGGAGAAACCGCTCACATTTATATATATATATATATATATATATATATATATATATATATATATATATATATATATATATATATATATATATATATATATATATATATATATATATATATATATATATATAAATTAAATGAGTTTCAGGCCTTACAAACTGAGTACATGTAAGATTGAGCAATGCTGTTAAGCTTGGTATCTGAGATTTGGAAAGAGAGAGAATGAGATTGTAGAAAAATGTGTAGCACGAGACCTCATTGGAAGAGGTATGCGACAGAAGAGTTCAGAAGAGTAGATTCAGTTATAATTGCGATTATAGTGAGGTGGACGAAATAACAAATGGAAAGTTAGTAAGAACAAAATAATTGATAAGACGAAAATACCTACATTCCATCTTTTCAACCAGAATCGTGTTAATAGAACCACCCCAGATGAGAGATAGTATGTTCCATACAAGAAATTACAACCACTCAATAAAGAGCAAGCAATAATTAATTATTTTTAGGTAGGACGGACTTCAAAATGACAGATGAGTTATCGGCACTAGAATGAACAGAGTTTGAAGTGCTGCTGAGAAGATCGTTAATAAAAAGATATAATAAAGTTGAGACAGAAAATAAGTTTGAAGATCACCACTATTAACAGGAAAGGAGGAATATTTCGCTTCATCAACAAGTGTTGATATGGAACGATCTGAAAAAAAAGAAATGAGTAAACAAAGAGAAGGAAGAAAACCCAAGGAAGCGAGCTTAAAGAGTAATGACTTTTCCCATAAAGTTTTAGAAGCTTTGGATATGTCAAGCTTCACCACACAGGACTCTCAAGACTCCGAATAGACAGAAAAGCAGAAATCAGAGAGATAGGAGAGTATGTCACCAGTAGACCCAAACCAAGGATATGAGATTCAAGATTATGTAGGAAATGAAAGTCGAAGAGAATTTCAAATATTTTAGACTGAATACAAGCAAGAGCTAAAAGACGATAGTTAGAAAGATTAGAACGGATACATTACTTAGGTACAGGCTGAACATGTGCTTGATTCCAGCACAAAGGTGACATAGATAGTAGATATGAACGAGAACAGGCGTTAGTTCAGACGAATACTTCCTCAAAAGACGAGTATGAATGCTATTTATACATCTAAGGATCTCATGCACTCGATAATGTGTGACTATAGATAGAGACATGGAAAACCTAAGAGGAGAATGAGTAGAATGAGGAACGCTAGAATCTTCCAGGATGGAATTAGATGAAGAAAAGAGGCTGAAGAGAAAGGAGTGTTAGTTACAGAACAGTCAGAGCGAATTCGACGATGCTGAAAGACAAATTCACACAAGTTACAAGACATTATTTTGGTAAGAGGAGAGAAATTTTTATCAGTTGAAGAAACAAAAGTTGTTTAAATTTTGATGTTACCGTAAATTAAAAAAGGATTCGAATTCGAATCCGGATACATATGAGTTTTAAATTTCTCGAACCCAAATCCGGGACCTCCAAATCCATCTGATTTTTGGATTTTCTCGAATTTGAATCCGAATCGAATTCGAATCCAGATGATTTCCCTTTTCTCGAATATGAATCCAAGTTCTAATCCTTGAAAAAACCTAATCCGGATTCTAGTCCTGATTAGGATATCACTAATATATATATATATATATATATATATATATATATATATATATATATATATATATATATATATATATATATATATATATATATATATATATATATATATATATATATATATATATATATATATATATATATATTTCAGATATCATTTTTGAGAATGGTTCTTTCATTGGAAAAACTTTGTGGAGTTCCAGCTTTGGTTGTGTTATTAAACCATCCACTCATCAAGAAGGAAATATTTTCTTTGTCCAAAAGTCGTGAAGAATACTCGGAATGGCAGGATACTCTTTTTATAATAATATTTAAAATTTTAAAGGAATATAACCCAATGTTGGAGAGGATTATTCCAAGACATTTGATTCCAGTAATTGCATTCGATATGCTGAGTTTTTCAGAGTGTCTACAAGAAAGATTTGACTTGTCATTAGCATTTTGTCAAAATGTTATTAAAAGTTCTATATTTTCACAGAGTGGATTGATTAATGAAGATAAAGCAACAAGGGAACTTCTGAAGGAACCAAGTTTTAGTACTTTTCTTAAATATCATATTGCTTGCGAATATTTTTTGCAAGATATTGTTCCAGGTTTGTGGCAAGAACTACAAAATAATGAATCAAATTTTAAAAATATGCTTTCCGAGCACAGTTCCGAAACTCCGATTGTAATGTGGTGTGAGTTTCTTGAGAAAATTTCAGACTTACCACAACATCAAAAAGCTATAACACGTAAATTTAAGGAAAGAGTTTTCTCTTATGGATTAAAAAATAAAAACGTATCAGCAGTTAAGTTCAGCATCGATCCAAAAGTAGGATCTAGAAAAAAGTTAAAATCATCAATAAGAAAGCATGATCATGGACATTACTTGGAATTTGTAAATTCTGTTTTGAATAACCTTGAACATGACAAAACATCTGGTTCCTTTTTATATTTGAGAATGTTAGATGATCACAAAATTATGATGTATTTTATAAGTTTGATGAACAAAAGGGAATTGAGTAATTTTTTGTTAAGTTTTGATTTCTCTCATCATATACTTAGATGGTTTTTACTTTGGCCTCATCATTATCAATTTATGGATTTTGCAAACATAATCTTCGAGAATTTTGGTGTAGAGGAATTTTCTGACCTGACGAGTCAAATTAATATTTATGTGGATGACCAATATATATGTTGGTATTATAATTATCGCCTGTTATTAAGAGAATGTTGGTTTAAAATTCCAGCAGATCTAAAGGAACAGATAATAAACTCTGACACAGGAGAAATACAAGATTCTGATAATCGTTTATTATACTACGAAGGTATAATATCTTTGTTGTTCGTTATCCTTGTTACCACTGACTTTACAGCTGATGATTTGGACAATATTAGGCTAATTTTACAAAATTTGGAATTAGTTCATAGGAAAAAAATTATGGAGAATCAAGGAAATAATATTTGTCATTATATGATATTTTCGAAAGGTAATTTTAGAGTGGCTGATTTTTTCTTAAAGAGTTTAGATTTAGATCAAGAGATTGTAGAGACATTTAAAAAATATTTTGTATATCACTCATTCCATTCTATAATAAAGAAACAAAGCATAGGATTTTGTTGAAGACATTTTTGAATGGGCTGTTGGAAGCGATAAGATTGACGATTTTAAGAGTCAGTTTTTCCATCGCTTGATTCATTCTAGTAAAATAGAACATTTGTTCTTTAAATTGAGAGAAGAAACTCCATTTCCTTTTCTAAATGAAATTTTGAAATGGTTCCTGAAAACTGACGAAAAAATAAAAGAATGGGAAAAATATATTGAATACTCCCGTCTCTTCAAATATGAAGAACCATAATGGTTTGATCAACTTTTACACTACCATGGTTATTCTTACGAGGAAGCATCATCAGTTAAAGCAGAATTACTATACAGGAGGTTGCCTGATATTGCAAGGATGTCTTTTGACGATTCAAATGTAGGAGAATTTTTAGACATGAAT
>SEYY01013520.1:10000-22500 GCA_009176605.1 Armadillidium nasatum
GAAACTTTATAGTATCAAAGATAAAGAAGGTGAAGTACTTACGGCCCAAGAGGAGGTAAACGAGAGATGGACGGAATATTTTGAGGAGTTGTTAAATGTAGAGGAAGATTTAGGTGAGGAGGAGCAATATGAGGGAGAGAGAGAGGGAGAGGAGGATCCTATAACGGAGGAGGAATATGAGGAAGCATTGTCAAAGATGAAAAATGGAAAAGCGCCGGGTGAGGATGGAATAGTTATAGAACTGATAAAAGAGGGAGGAGTGGAGTTGAAGAAGAGAGTAGTGGACCTTTTTAACAGGTGTTGGAGGGATGGTGTAGTTCCCGGTAGATGGGGTAAAATAATTGTTTTACCCATCTACAAAGGCAAGGGAGACACGGGGGAGTGTGGAAATTATAGAGGAATAGCACTGTTGGACCATATAGCCAAAGTGTACGAAAGAATTCTAGAGAAAAGATTGAGAAGAATGATAGAAGGGCAGTTGGGTGAAGAGCAACATGGGTACAGGAAGGGAAGAAGTACCTCGGATCTACTGTTTGCCTTGAGAATAGTATTAGAGAAGAGCTGGGAATTTAACAAAACAGTGTATATAGCCTTTTTGGATCTAAAAAAGGCCTTTGACTCAGTACCCAGAAATATACTGTGGAGAATGTTGGGAGAGGTATATGGAGTGGAGGAAAGATTGAGAAAAGCAATAATGAGCTTGTATACTGTATGTGAATGTAAGGTAAGAACCGGATGCGAAAATGACAGATGGTTTGAAATAGGGACAGGAGTAAGGCAAGGAAGTATTCTGTCTCCACTGCTTTTTATAGCATACTTGGATGTGGTTATTGGTAGGGTTAAGGAAGAATTCCCGAACATGAACGGTGATATAATGGGGTATGCAGATTATTTAGCTTGTTGGAGTGAAGAAGAGGAAACATTTAGAGGGTTAATGGAGAGTTTTGAGAGAAACTTGAGAGAGGTGGGGCTGAAAATGAACACGGAAAAGACGGTAATTATGAGAGTGGGTAGAGGAGAGGAGAGAGAGGTAGAGATCATCATTGACGGAGAAAGATTAAAAAATGTAGAACAGTTTGTGTATCTGGGTAGTGTTTTTACGAGTAGAGGAGGATGTGTGTGTGAGGTGGAAGCTAGAATGGAAAAATATGGAAGAACAATGAGAGCACTGTTCCCAATTATGAAGGATCGGGTGATGGATATAGAGGTGAAAAGGATTATATTCGATAATATATTGGTGCCCACCCTGACATATGGAGCAGAAACCTGGAGCGTTTCAACTAGGGAAGAAAAAAGGATCGAAGCTGCTGAAATGAGAGTGTTGAGAACGATGATGGGAAAGACGAGAAGAGATAGATTGAGAAATGAATGGTTTAGAGAGAGAGTTGGTGTAGTGCCGGTGTTAAATAGAATCGACGCGGCGAGATTGAGGTGGTGGGGGCATGTGGAAAGAATGCCTGAAGAACGAGTAGCAAGTAGGAGGTGGAGGTGGAGAGTGGAGGGAGTGAGGCCGAGGGGGAGAGAGGGAAGATGGAGAGATTGTGTGGAGAGGGCGTTGAGAAGAAATGGACTGCCTGCGATGCAACAACTTTTGGAGGACGGTGTGCTGCTGTGCGTGGAGGACGATGCTGTCTCCGCTGACAGGCCGTAGGCCTACCTGAGGGAAGACGTAATATATATATATATATATATATATATATATATATATATATATATATATATATATATATATATATATATATATATATATATATATATATATATATATATATATATATATATATATATATATATATACAGTACGCAGTCTGTAGAATGACCACAAACACTGAAACTAATAAGGTACTTGATTTTAATTTGCCATGGTTTTACTCTGTTCTTTTGAAACTAGACCAAATATCCACTAAATGGAAGAAAGCATAGGACCACATGGGTATCTCCACTGGGGCTATTTTATATCCACTCAATGAATTTCTTTTAAAGGCGTCTTATTGGCTACGTTATCAGTATTTTGATAAAATTGAATTTTTTGCCTTTTTAAAAGCATGTGATAATTACCATCTCCATTTCATGCTCAGAGAAACACTGAAAACGCAGCTACAACATATAATAGAGATACGATACCCATGGTCCTATGTTTAAATTAGCCACAGGGAAGATAACCGTGGTCCTATGTTTTGATTAACTATAGGGAAGATAACCATGGTTCTACGCTTACTTCTTCTTACAGTAGTATTCTATGAGCCACAGTCTGTGAATGTTTGGTCTGCATTTTTATGCGAAGAGTGAGTGAAAAATAACCATTTTGAGATCAAATATTTGTAAGTGTTAGTGTTTGTGTTCATTTTTTAAAATCTGTTTACAGACGAATATATTAAGAAATTAATTATTTTATATATATATATATATATATATATATATATATATATATATATATATATATATATATATATATATATATATATATATATATATATATATATATATATATATATATATATATATATATATAT
Source organism: Armadillidium nasatum (assembly GCA_009176605.1). Taxonomy (NCBI): domain Eukaryota; kingdom Metazoa; phylum Arthropoda; class Malacostraca; order Isopoda; family Armadillidiidae; genus Armadillidium; species Armadillidium nasatum. Next base: position 12,514 of record SEYY01013520.1, read on the forward strand.
ATATATATATATATATATATATATATATATATATATATATATATATATATATATATATATATATATATATATATATATATATATATATATTCTGTTTTATTATTATTATTAAACTTATTTTAAAATATAATATAATTATTAATTAATTATAATTAATAATATTAATTATATATTATATATTTATATATATATATATTATTAGTAGTAGTGGTATTTGTAGTCATATTAGTAGCTGTAATATTATTAATAGGTTAGACTTAGGATTCTTCGTCCTACGTATTCCCAATTACAAATTATTATTATTATTATTATTATTTTTATTATTATTATTATTATTATTATTATTATTATTATTATTATTATTATTATTATTATTATTATTATTATTATTATTATTATTATTATTATTATTATTATTAGATTTTGGACCTAGCCTACTTCAATCCTTTTTCTCCCAGTCACTAATTTGTTTTATGTACATGTTAAGCCTAGGGCCTAAGCACTAGAATCTAGGTCTAGATCATTTCAATTTTTACTTGATTAATTCTAGTTTTTCTTGCCCCATGTTTTGAGTTTGCAAAACTTTTGATGGAGAGTTGAGTTACCAGCGAGACTTTAATAAGAGAAGAACAATTCTTTATTTTTACCTACGTTGGTAGGGATGGAAAACTCACAACTAACTTTAAAAATTATTAATAATTTTCTTGCACGAAGGTGATTAAGTTATTAAAAAACTAATCCCTCAATTGTAAACACACACATACACACACACACACACTATTCTTCCGATGTCTCAGTTTGCATACTTTTTTCTCCTTTGAGAAATGCTCTTGCCCCTCTTCTAACTTAACTAAATAATCCTATCCTTCAAACACTCAAAGATGGGCACTAAAAAGCTTGAACAGTTGATGCAGTTCTTTACTCGTTTCTTGTTCGTCTTGGAGATATAAAAAAACATTCTAGAAGTTTTCTTAAGTTACAATTCTTCTCCTTATTCCTTAAAGATTTTTACTTCTCTGGATGCTTCTAATTACCATTTTAACTCTGTATTCTCTTTAAATCTTCTACTGAAGAAACACAGGCTTACTGAGAAAAAAAAATATTGGCATTTCGGTTCTCCTAACCTGATGAAATTTCTTTTTAATTTCTTTGACTTTACATGCAATGAATGCTGCTTCAGTTAGGGAGTTCCCTTGGAGTGTGCAAAAGTCATAGAGGAGTATACTCCGTTATCTTTCCTTTCTATTAATCATGACAAACCTTAGAGATTGCTTAACGAATGTTTCTCTTTTATTTTAAATGCTAAATGTGAGTGAAAAAAATGCCATATTTTGACCAAATACTTTGAAAGTTTTATTTTATTGTGTTCGTTCTTTAGATATGTATTTAAGAATATATTTAAGATAATTAAATATATATATATATAATATATATATATATATATATATATATATATATTATATATATATATATATATATATATATATATATATATATATATATATATATATATATATATATATATATATTATATTATTTATTTCACCTCTGGTGGGTAAAGGCCAGAGGCCTACTAAAATTCCACTAGAGTTACGGGGAAAGATGGGATCCTGGTCAAATTAAAGGCCGACGTGACCTGATACACGAGGTTGGAAGGTGTATAAATCATAGGAAGTTGGGAAAATAGAAGAAGGGAGTGTTTTCCAGATTTTATCAGTAGAGTACATGTGGGAGCAGCGGTTAAGCCTGTGGTCAGAGAGTTGGACAGAGAAAGGATGGTACTCTGTACAAAGTTGTGTCGCCCGGGCTCTTCTCAGTGGCGGAGGTATGCGATCAGAGGGTTCAGAAGATCAATGTCCATTGTAATAGCGATAGTATAGAGAGGGAGTGACTCAACATTTCGACGAGCAGAAAGAGACTGGAGAGAATTAGCGAGAGCAGTAGAGTTGATAAGACGAAAAGCCCTAGACTCCACCTTCTCAAGGAGAGCTGCATGAATGGAACCACCCCAGATGTGTGACGCATACTCTATACAGGGGCGAACAACACCTACACAGTGCAAGCAACAGGGGTGGATTGAAGAAACACTGAAGGCGACTCAGAACACCTAACCTCTTAGAAGCTTGTTTAGAAAGAGAGGTAATGTGATCATTCCAAGAAAGATCACAAGAAAAGGAAACACCAAAAATATTAAGAACAAATGAAGGTCTGAGTGGAGTTTTTTTAAAGATTATATCATAATTGTGTGGAAAATTGTGTCGAGTAGAGAGATGGAGGAATTGAGTTTTGGTGGCTTTGAAAACAATCATGTTTTCTCTGCCCCAATTTGAAATACTAGATAGAACAGAGGTCAGCTGCTCTAAATCAACCTTCCTTGCGTCTAGTAACTGTTGTTGGGAGGGACGCCTTTCAAATTGAAAAGAGTAATGAAGGGTGTAGTCATCAGTATAGGAAAGGATAGGAGACGAAGTAACAGAGAGAAGGTCATTAATGGAAAGTAAAAAAAAGTGCTTGGCATAGGACAGATCCTTGAGAAACAACACTATTAATAGATTTAAAGGAAGAGCGGTGGCCGTCTACAACTGCTACTATAGAACGACGGAAAAGGAAATCAGAGAGAAGGTCACAGAGAGAAGGATAGATACCGAAAGAGGGAAGTTTGGAAATCAAAGCTTTGTGCAAGACTCTATCGAAAGCTTTCGATATGTCTAGCGCAACAGCAAAAGATTCACCGAAATGCCGAAGAGTAGGAGGACCAAGAGTCAGAGAGAAGGGAAAGGAAGATCACCAGTAGAGCGTTTCTTACGAAAGCCATACTGGCGATCAGAGATAAGATTAGAAGAATGGAGATGTTTCCAAATCTTCCTGTTAAGGATAGATTCAAAAACTTTAGAAAGAACGGAGGTTAAAGAAAATGGGACAATAGTTAGAGGGTTGAGAGGGGTTCCCCTTCTTCGGCACAGGCTGAATGAGTGCACGTTTCCAGCAAGAAGGGAAGGTTGAAGTAGAAAAAAAGAGACGAAATAGTTTACCAAGGCAGGGTGCAAGGTCAGAAGCACAAGTTTTGAGAACCACAGGAGGGATACCATCAGGACCGTACGCCTTCTTAGTGTTAAGCTCAGAGAGAGCAGAAGTGACGTCTTTAGAAGAAATTATAATTTTAGGCATAAATGAGTTTGAAGAGGCTGAAGGAGTAGGAACAGCTTCAAAATCGTCTAAGGTTGAATTAGAAGCAAAAGTTTGAGCGAAGAGCTCAGCTTTAGAGGAAGAAAAATCGGCAGCTGTACCGTCATTAGATACAAGAGGAGGGAAAGAGGAAAAAGCAAAGTTATAGTTGAAGTTTTTGGCAAAATGCGAGAAAGACCGTGTGGAAAAAGAACTGGAAAGATTGTTACATTTTAAACGGAGAAAGGAGTTCTTAGAGTTACGGAGAATAGTTTTTTGCTGAAGACTTGAAGAAACAGGACAAGATGCAGAGATAAGAAGGTGATTGGATGAACCCAAAGGAGGAAAGAGTTTAACAGTGTAAGGAGAAGGATAAGAAGTCAGGAAAAGGTCAAGTATGTTGGGTTCATCAACAAGGCGATCAGGTATACCGGTAGGGAGATCCATCAACTGCTCAAGGTTGTTCTGGATAGAAAGTTTGAAGGCGAGTTCCGCTGCTGGATCGTGAGAATTAGATGAAAACCTTTGGCGGTGGTGAGCATTGAAATCACCTAATATGGTGATTTCGGAGAAGGGAGAAGAAGAAAAAATGTGTTCTATTTTGGAGTTAAGATAGTCGAAGAATTTTGGATAGTCAGTAGAGTTAGGAGATAAGTAGACAGAACAGATAAATTTAGTGTTAAGCTCAGAGAGAGCAGAAGTGACGTCTTTGGAAGAAATTATAATTTTAGGCATAAATGAGTTTGAGGAGGCTGAAGGAGTAGGAACAGCTCCGGAATCGTCTAAGGTTGAATTAGAAGCAAAAGTTTGAGCGAAGAGCTCAGCTTTAGAGGAAGAAAAATCGGCAGCTGTACCGTCATTAAATACAAGAGGAGGGAAAGAGGAAAAAGCAAAGTTATAGTTGACGTTTTTGGCAAAATGCGAGAAAGACCGTGTGGAAAAAGAACTAGAAAGATTGTTACATTTTAAACGGAGAAAGGAGTTCTTAGAGTTACGGAGAATAGTTTTTGCACGATTCCGGGATGAAGTATAAGTTGCATGAGTTAGTTTAGTTTAAAGACGACGGTAATCCCTGAAAGCAATATCCCTGCGACCGATAGCGCGAGAACAAGTAGTGTTGGACCAAGGTGAGCATTGAAATACCCTAATATGGTGATTTCGGAGAAGGGAAAAGAAGAAAACATGTATTCCATTTTGGAGTTAAGATAGTCGAAGAATTTTGGATAGTCAGTAGAGTTAGGAGAAAAGTAGACAGAACAGATAAATTTAGTTGTATAGTTGCAAGAAAGTTTAAGTCATAAAGTAAATCATTCAGAAGACTCCAAATTAGAGACACGAGAACATCGTTGCGCACATATGCGCAACATCCGCCTTTAGTTTAAAATTGAGGATAGAGACAGTAAGAGGATACGTAGTAGGGCTTGCTGTTAGAACACTCAAACACCTGAGTTTCGGTTAAGAATAAGAGATTAGGTCTAGAAGAAGAGAGGTGGTGTTCGACAAAGTGGAAATTAGTAAAGAGACCGCGAATGCTGCAGAAGTTAATGAAAAATGAAGATCGTGCACCAGGAGAAGTCGGCAACAAGGTCTTGGTGGAAGCAACCCCATCAGTGGAGGCCACCAACTAGCAAATGGAAATCGGGGAAGGAGTGGATGGGGAAATTCTTTGGATGCGGCCCCTCGTAGCATATCCTAGGCAGTTTTATGTTTCGCTAATTTGTTGTTGCTATTTTAAAGGCAAAGTAGGTGCAAGCGCTTGTAAATTTGTAGGAAAGTGAAAAGGCAGTTGTGGGAAGAAGTGGAAGAGTAGACACTTCACGAATTCACTTCATAAAATTCTTCACAAGGATGAAGGAAGATGAAACGCGAAAAGGAACAAACCAAATTCAAAGGTATGAAACGGAATGGTCTAGCCCAACCTATCACCCCTCGGTTAATCCCAATGGGGAGTAATTTCATTGCTTCTGTAGACACTTCGTCCTCCCTTTATATATACTCCTTATATATATATATATATATATATATATATATATATATATATATATATATATATATATATATATATATATATATATATATATATATATATATATATATATATATATATGATCTGTATCTTAAATGTTGACTGAAGTTTATAAATGATATCTCTTTATGAGACACTTCGACCTGTCTATAATTTATCTCTGTCAATGTTCCTACTGGATTTAATTATCTCTTTTTAAAAGAATTACAAAGGTTTCAATATATCTCTTTTTTTTAAAAAGAAACCAAAAGTTTCTTATAATTATCTCTGGCAGTAAAGGAAACAGAGTCTCCAAGTTTCTCTCTCGGAAACAGGAAAAGAATTCATATTTTTTTATAATTATTTATTTATTGCGAAGATACAATAGTTTGCTCTAAAATCCAATTTTCTTCGATAAAGAAACATTTTTTTTCCTTTGAAGGGCAACTCTTCTTAATTTTAATTTTCCAGTCGTCTTGTCTTTGCTGCTTGCTTGAAAACGGAGAGATGATGTTCCGTCCTATAGAATGAGCCTGCTTCTTCTCTGCAGAATGAGTCTGCTTCTTCTCTGCTTGTTGCTTGGTGCAGCCTGCTTCTTCTCACTTGTTGCTTGGTCATTTTCCTCTCAGTTTTAAGCTTTCAGAATTCTTAGTCTACTTAGATTCTGCTTGCGTTGCATCTTCGTCTTTCAATATCTCGAATCCAATGAATTTTCACTGGTCTAAATGCTCCTTATATTAATTGGTTTGTAGTGATACTTATGAAAGAATTTTGCAAGCTTTTAAATATCACGAATGTTTTATTTTTACATAAGTATTCAAAGCCTATATATATATATATATATATATATATATATATATATATATATATATATATATATATATATATATATATATATATATATATATATATATATATATATATATATATATATATATATATATATATATATATATATATATATATATATATATATATATATATATATATATATATATATATATATATATATATATATATATATATATATATATATATATATATATATATATATATATATATATATATATACTTCAGATATAATCTGCGAGAATGTTGCCTTCATTGGAAAATCTTTGTGGAGTTCCATCCATGGTTGCATTATTAAACCATCCTCACGTCAAAAGAGAAATATTTTCTTTGTCCAAAACTCGTGAAAATCACATGGAATGGTATGAGGCTCTTCACAGAGCTGTTTCTGAAATTTTAAAGGAATATTATCATATGTTGAAGAACATTCTTCGTTTTACTGGATTCGACATTTTGAATTTTGCAGAGTTTCTACAAGAAACTTTCGACTTGACATTTACATTTAGCAAAAATTTTATTAAGAGCTCAATGTTTACAACAGATGTATTAATTGATGAAGATAAAGCAGGGAGAGAACTTTTGAAGGAACCAAGTTTTAGTACTTTTCTTAAATATCATATTGCTTGTGAATATTTTTTGCAAGATATTGTTCCAGGTTTATGGCAAGAATTACGAAACAACGAACCAAATTTTAAAAATATGCTTTCCGAGCACAGCACTGAAACTCCGATGCTAATGTGGTCTGAGTTTCATGAGGAAATTTCAGACTCAGCACAACATCAAAAAGCTATAACACGTAAATTTAAGGAAAGAGTTTTCTCATATGGCTTAAAAAATAAAAATATAGGAGCAGTTAAGTACGGCATCGATCCAAAAGGGGGTTATAGAAAAGAAGTAAAACTATTAATAAAACATGTTTATAGATGTTACTGTAATTATTTAAGTTCGACTTTGGAAAACATCGGAAGTCCTAGTATATCAATTATTTCTCACGCAGGTATAAATGTTTTAGGTGATCAAAAAATTTTAATATATTTTATGTCTGATGAACAAAAGGCAATTAAATTATTTTTTCAAAAATTTTGACTTCTCTCATCATTTATTTAGATGGTTTTTAATTTGGCCATATCGATATCAATTTATGGATTTTGCCAATTTAGTCTTCGAGAAATTTGGCGTAGTGGAATATTATTATTTAATAGGTGAAATTATCTTATTTCTTTATTGCCAAAAAGAAGGTCAGTATTATAACTATCGACTGTTACTAAGAGAGTTTTGGATTAAGAGTCCAGCCCATTTCAAGGAACAGATTATAATATATGAAACAACAAAATTTAATATTTTTGACCATGATTCAATGCTTTTCTACAATTTAATAACGATGTTGTTTTGTCTCCCTAATTTTCTACCTGATGATTTAGATAATATTAATTTAATTTTAGAAAATGTAAATTCACTTGAGAGAAAGAAAATTTTGTTGGTTCAAGGAAATGGTGTCTGTCATTATTTGATATATAAGCGTGGTAGTTTTAGATCGGCTAATACGTTTTTAAAGAGTCTGGCTTTAGATCAAGAAACTGTAGAGACTTTTAAAAAAGATTTTTTATTTGACACTTTAATTTTGTAATGATAAAGCAGTGCATGGGTTATGTTGAAGAGATCTTTAAATGGGTTGTTGGAAGTGACGAGATTGATGATTTTATGGATGAATTTTTCAATCGGTTGACTCATCCTAATAAAATTTAACATATGTTCGTTGAAATGAAGGAAGAAACTTCATTTTCTTTTCTAAATAAGATTTTGAAATTGCTTCCTGAAAATTAATGGAAACAAAGACATATGAGAAAAGAATATTAAATATTCACCTCTATTCAAAACAAAGACGAATGGAAAAAGAAAATTGAATATTCACCCTTTATCATATATCAAGAACCCGAGTGGTTTGATCAACTTTTAAACTACCGTGGTTATTCATCCGAAGAAGCATCAGATAATAAGAGAGACTTACTATACAGAAAATTGCCTGAAATTACTAGGATGTCTTTGAGAGACACGAATGTGAGAGGTTTTTAAGACAATAATGTATTTTATCTTTGTTTAAAAAAAAGAAAAATTACCAGAATTTACTGACCACTTGCATTATTTTTATGAATTTTCTATTGAAGAGAACATATATTTATTATGTTTGAAACAATAATCTAGTTTATGGCAATGGAGGATATGCACAGATACACTGTGAACATCTTAGATCTAATAGATTTATTTTTATTTACGAAATTGATAGAGTTTGTTCTTTTTATTTTCAGAGAATTGACTTGTATACTTTAAAGATAGGGATGATTAGATAGAATTCAATTATTTATATTTTATATGTTCAATGAAATATATATAAACTACTGTACTATATGTTTATTTATTTTACCTCAGAATTGTAGTATATATATTATTATTTATAATTGTTATTTAAATTAAGTTTTGTTCTTTGATTGAAAAGAGAACTATTTGTGAACTTCGAACTTGTTGCAAATGAAAATTAAAAAATATTTATGAAAATGTTTATTTGATTAAAATCAATCACCAAATAGGAAAAAAATAATTGATTAACATCTCCTTAATCAGTTCGTTAGGTCAAAGTTTGGTTAGGTTTATTAAATGGTTAAATTAATTAATCAATGTGTATATATATATATATATATATATATATATATATATATATATATATATATATATATATATATATATATATATATATATATATATATATATATATATATATATATATATATATATATATATATATATATATATATATATATATATATATATATATATATATATATATATATATATATATATATATATATATATATATATATATATATATATATATATATATATATATATATATATATATATATATATATATATATATATATATATATATATATATATATATATATATATATATATATATATATATATATAATATATATATATATATATATATATATATATATATATTTACATAAGGTTATGTTGAAGAGATCTTTAAATGGGTTGTTGGAAGTGACGAGATTGATTATTTTATGGATGAATTTTTCCGTCGGTTGACTCATCCTAATAAAATCTAACATGTGTTCGTTGAAATGAAGGAAGAAACTCCCTTTTCTTTTCTAAATAAGATTTTAAAATGGTTCCTGAAAACTGATGAAAATATAAAAGAATGGGAAAAGAATTTTGAATATTCCCCTCTCATCCACTATAAAAATTCCGAGTGGCTTAATCACCTTTTACCATATGGAAAATTACCTGAAATTGCTAGACTATCATTGGATTACACAAATGTGTTTGAATTTTAAATATGAATGTATTTTATTTGTGTTTGTTTAAAAAAGAAAAATTACAAGAGTTTATTGGCCACTTGCAGTCTTTTTATAAATCTTCAATTTGAAGAGAAGGTTTGTTTATTTTGTTTGAATAATAATCTTGTTCATGGTAATGGAGGAGAAGGAGAGCTTCACTGCGAAGAACATGGGATAGAGGGATTCATTTCTTAATGACGAAATCAATAACATTTGCTCTCCTTTTTATTATTAAGCAAATTGATGACTTGCTTGGAGCAAGTCATCAATTTGCTTAATAATAAAAAGGAGAGCAAATGTTATTGATTTCGTCATAAGACAAAAACTGATTTAAAAAAATGTAAAATGATTTAATTTTATTTGTTAAATTAAATAAATATAAATTTTATTACAGTATGTTTATTTATTTTACCTCAGAAACGTAGTTTAAATATTACCTTTAACTTGCTACTTACATTCAGTTTTGGTCTTTGATTGAAAAAGGAAATTATTTGCGAACCTCAAACTTTTTGAATAAGAAAATTACAAAATATTTATGAAAATGTTTATTTGAATATAGTTAATCCCTATATATGATTTGCAATTGTTAATGTTTCTATAATCAGT